>JAVQKC010007807.1:0-11194 GCA_036025475.1 Philypnodon macrostomus
TAAGTAACTGTACTCTTACTTGAGTAAAATCTTGGAACTCTAGAAAGAGTAAGAGTACTTTTACCACCTCTGTGTGTCATGTAAGAACAGCTTTATGTGAAAAATGTGATGATGTGGAAATCCTGTTCCTTGTGCCTTAATTTTTGAAAATATTATTTACATTTTTAGTTTATCTTTTGAAAATATCAATATTCTTTGACAGATTACCTCAAAATTAAACAAATAATTTGACATTACACTCAAACAGTTACTCACCAGTACTTTTCTACTCTTACTCCAGTTATTATGTGAATGGGTACTTTTTACTTTTACTTGGGTTACATTATTTTGAAGTAACAGTAACTGTTTTGCCAAATGTCACTAACTATATCTTCTTCTTCACCGTATACTGTCCTATTAAATACAACAGAAAAGGCCCCCCCAAAAAATAAATCTAAATATGTCTGTTTTTGTATAGTGGGAGGAAGCCATATAGAACAGAGAACCTATGTAAACAAGGGAATTGCATTTACACAGGTTTTAGTTGGTTAGCCCCAGGATGGAACCCACAACCTCTATGTATAGAATTGCATGAGTTCTTATTAGAACCCCATAAAACAATAAATACCACAGTGATTCTTTGCAACCATATTACCTATACTTCACTCCCCTAACCTCCAGTTGATAATCAGTGTTTTTGAATTGATACAAAAATAAATAATAATATGCTTTCATTTTTGCACGATTGCCTAAAATTCAAGTACATGATCGTAATGATATCCCCTACATGCTGTGAAGTAAATTATAAAGTATATAACCAACATTACCGATATAGGCTTCTGGCGAGGAGTGATGTATGATGTTAAAACATAAATCACCCGGTGTAGGATAAGCCTGACTTGTGTAATACATTTGATGAGATGAGTCATTCCTATGAGTCATCTTCCTCAAGACAACCCTGGAACATTCAATCAAGCATACAGAACATGCTCTACCTCCCTCCATCCAAACAACATCACACATCCATAGTACAAGCTTTGATAACACTTACTGATAGCTGATCACTGATAGTGATTGTCTTTTTACCTCTTCTGAACCCGTTTTACAGTTTAAACAAAGAAATATACACAGAAATAATGGAAAAAAATATATTGTAGAATTAATCTTGATGGTACTTACTGAGCAACCACAAAAAACACCAGGTCTGCCATCATTTTGCATTTCAGATCACAACATTCTTTTAAAACCTGTGAAAAAGCAATTTGTGTTTCCCAATCTCTCCTGCATAAAAAGGGGAGCATAAAAGAAGCTACATTCACCCTGCAACAACTTCTTTCCTTCACGGTGATTCTAAAGCATCAATTGTGCATTGTACCCCTTTAAAGAGCCTCTTCAAAGTTCTAAAGTTCAGAAGTGCTATCTATTTTCCCTATTATCCCTGTCCTCCTTGTCAGCATGCATCTCACATTCATATCCACATGGCTGATTCTTGCATGCCCAGGTTTATTAGTGACTGTGTAAGTGCATAATGAGACTAGAGGAAGCAGTAGTGGATGGTGTGAAGATGGAGGCGATCCGCTTGACTGACTCTTCGCTGTACGAGAGAGAGAGGACAGGTCTACACTGGGCTGTGGTGAGCTCATGTGATTGGCAGAGCAGTTTGTCCCACTGCATGTCTGCTGCACCTTTATTAATACTGAGAGCCTGCATCTTCTGGCAGTGTTTCTCAAACTGTGGTCCAGGGTCCCTGAGATACACTAAGTGGTCTGCGAGAAGGTGTCATAAAGAAATCAAATCAAATTGTTCTGTGTATTTCTTCTGTTGAAGCCGTTCTGTTTTTTACTTCAATGCTTTGGGTCGTTGTCCTGTTGCATCACCCATCCTCTGTTGAGCTTCTGTTGAGCTTCTGTTGAGCTTCAGTTGGCGTACCATCATGTTTCACAGCTGGGATGAGGTTTTGATGTTGGTGTGCCGGGCCTTTTTTTCTCCACACATAGCATTGAGTGTTCGTTCCAAACAACTCAATTTTAGTTTCATCGGTCCACAGAATCTTTTACCAGTATTTCTGTGGAACATCAAGGTGTTCTTTTGCAAACTTCAAACGGGCAGCAATGTTTTTTTTTGGATGGAACACGCAACAATATGTGTGGAGAAAAAAGGCCCGGCACACCAACATCAAAACCTCATCCCAACTGTGAAATATGGTGGAGGGGCATCATGGTTTGGGACTGCTTTGCTGCCTCATGACCGGGACAGATTGCTGTTATCGAGGGAAAAATGAATCCCCAAGTTTATCAAGACATTTTGCAGGAAAATTTAAGACCATCTGTCCGCCAACTGAAGCTCAACAGAGGACGGTGATGCAACAGGACAACGTCCCAAAGCATAGAAGTAAATCAACAACAGAGTGGCTTCAACAGAAGAAAATACGCCTTCTGAAGTCGCCCAGTCAGAGTCCTGACATCAACCCGATTGAGACGCTGTGGCATGACCTTAAGAGAGTGATTCACACCAGACACCCCAAGAAACACTTTTGTAAAGAGGAATGGTCCAAAATTCCTCCTGACCATTGTGCAGATCTGATCTGAACTACAGAAACATTGAGGCTATTGCTGCCAAAGGAGGGTCAACCAGTTATTACATCCCAAGGTTCACATCATTTTTTCTACCCTGCACTGTGAATATTGACATGTTGTGTTCCATAAAAACATGAACATATATCATTTGTGTGTGGTATTAGTTGAATCACACTGTGTTTGTCTATTGTTGTGACTCAGATGAAGATCAGAACACATGTATGACCAGTTTATGCAGAAATCTGAGCAATCCCAAAGGGTTCACATACGTCTTTTCTTGCAACTGTATAATGTCAAGCTACTGTACGATAAAAATAATCATTACATTGAAAAAAATATAGTAAATGAATTAGAACTTTATTGTATGCCAGTAAAGAATCTGCACTCAAGATTACCTGTGATAGTAGATAGTAGATTTCCTGAGGGCTTCTTGGTCTCAATGCGTAGAACTGACTTTGTATAAATTCAAACCAATAAAAAACATTTTTATGCATGTTTGTGCTGTTGTGATTTTAGCTAAGGTTCAATTGTGCAATAAGATGCAAGAAATGATGCTGAACCACCACATGGGCCGTATGTACACTATGTCTCCTCTTCTCGTGCCCATCAAAATACCTTCCCGAAATAACTTTATTAACACAGTTGGATTTTACACTCTGCCGTATTTTTAATGTCCTGTAACAGCTGCAGAAGTAGAAGCAACAGGCAACCATCACATATAACTGCCTCCATCAAAAGCCATCAGTGAGTGGTTTATCATGTGACAGTCAGTCATACTGCTTTACAACCTGCTAACACTCCCACCTCTAACTACTTTATATTCACCGGCTCATGCTCCTGTCTAGTTTCTTATTACCATAGCTAAAATGACATCTGTTGCCTGGTGCATTTAGACGTCCCCCGTGATTTGTATCTGCTCATATCGGCCCGAGTTTTATGCTTCTTCCAGAAATCAGGCGTCAGAGGAGCCTTAAATGTGCCAGCTTTTTCCACGACCGAAATGCTAAATGTGTATTTGGTGTGATAGGCCATCTTTAATCCTTTGAGTCACAGGGAGAACAGAAGATACTAGTGTAGGGAAGAGCATTAGAACTGGGGTATGGGTGTGAGGAGACCGCTGTTCGTAGAGATATGGCCCAGTGTTTTTTAGTGTAGCCGATGTATTGTTATCATTGAATAAATATCTTTACTAGCACACCACATTCTTGATTAGACTAAAATCAATATATAATAAAATCTCAAACAATAGAAATGATACGCTACAATTGGGTCACAGGCACAATCATTGGTCCGCTTAACGATGAACGCCTCCATTGTTAAAATTCTTGATTTGAATTCAGTTATTGTTTAACTCAGGCCTGACTTGGACTTGCTCGAAATTGAACCCACAGCTTTCTGGAAGAATCAGACAACAGAGTGCAAGCTGTTAGTTTTCAAGAAAAGCTCATTCAGATTGATTCAGGCACAAGGGCCTTTAGTGCATATAGTGACCAGTAGCAGACAGCATTATTTGTAGTGATACATCGGGCCAACATCGGAATCGGCCGTTAATTACAATTTTAACTGATATCGGTAGCGGCCTGTACAGATGGATGATGTTAATCTGTTGTTCTTTAAAGGATAACTTCTAATATTTAGGGTTAGAAACAGTCAGAGAAATAAAAGACCATTGGAAATCTAACTTCAGTGTGATGTAATAATGTAATAAAAATAATCTTTATGGATTTATAAATACATTTAAAGCAGTTATTAATATGTTTATTTCTTATTTCTTCTTATTACATATTTACAAAATATTGGTATCAGAATCGGTATCGGCCAAATTGGTAATTGAAATATCAGCATCGGTATCGGCCAAGACATTTCTATATTATATTATTATTATACATGCAACTGCTGCTCTAGACTCTATTTCTAGGATTTTCATCAGGAGTGGCATCATTTAGAAATACTATTACTGTAGAACCAAGTAGACTGTGTGTGAACCACAGAGCACGCCTCAGGCCGCTGGAAATCAATCCATGTGAGGCTATTACTGTATATAAAACATATTGATTTCATTTTCACATTTGAAGTCTGTGCATTTCTAGACTACTTTAGGCCTAAGCTTTTAATGACGACCTCTTGCATAATTCAGCAACACATAACATTCATTTACTGTATGTGTCAAAATGTGCATGACTAAATCTATTGGCTTAATTATGACAGGCTGACTGGTTATTTTAGCTCACAAGCAACTACCTAATAAAGTGGCCAGTGATTGCATGCATTTTCCATGTATGACTTGACAACATCAATCCTACCTTTAGTGCACATTCTACACACTTCTTCAGTATGGCTGCCAAGTGTGAATTCATTCAAACAGTTTGACATTTTAACAAGAAAGTGATCATGTTTTATAATGTAAACATTAATTAGTTAATTAATTTAATTAGAACTGTACGTGTAATCCTTGACTTTTGACAGTAAAAAGATTATTTTTGGCATGTGGTCATTCCTGTGTTGGGAAACAAGTAGCAATGCTTTTACATTGACTCTTTAATCATCTTTAATGTCTGTCTTGTATTACAAAATACAAAGAAATTAATTTATTATTTTGGTGTAATACACACACACACACACACGTAGATCCAAATGTTTTACAATATCTTACAAGTGCATTGCCTTGACCATTAGTTTACACAACTTTACCAGCAAAATGGCAGAAAAAAAGTGTTGAATCACATGAATCGATCAAACTACAGCTGAATAAAATCAAGCAGTAATATAATAATTATAATAACAATAATAATAATAATGTATTTGTTAACAAGAGAGTTACACAATATAGAATATCTTAATTATGAATCGGGTTAGGATCAGGGGTTAGTAATTACATATACATACTATTACCATTTCATTCTTGTGCTGTAAGTAAGTGCTACTGATGACTTGATCTAGACATCTCTTCTGAATGCTATTTTGTATTTTGTAAACTGATAAAATCCCAATGAAACTTCAAATTTTGAAAAAGCTTTTTACCTAACAGCATGTCTTCATACAATGTACTGTGACAATGTAAGTAAAGTCTTGTAATAAACCTCCAATATGTTTTAGCTGGTGCTCATTTGTCACAAAGTTTGGGCTAAAAGTACTGGAGTTAATCCGAATTGTAGGAACCAAAAGTTTATTAAGCCACTTCATCACAAAAACTGTAGTAAAATGCATTATACATTAGAGATAAGTGATATATAGCAATAGCAGATGATGTTTAATTTCATGTTTAATGGCCTCATTCCAATAAGGTTTTTCTTTCAGTGGTTTAATCTACTTTACCGGTCTTTCCTTGTTAAGTATTTATGAAATGTGTGGCATTAGCAGGGAATTTCTGAATGCTAAACACGTGGACTTGATTAATTTATGTCGTATGTTTCCTAGCTTTGCATAATTAGATTTTTGGCTCACGCAAAAATGGTTCAACATGACAAGTTTCTCAGGAAATTAGCCGAACAAAAGCCAGCGAGACACAGATCTGACAACAGTATAAGTATAATTCTGCAAAGGAAAGGACTTTAGTTAGCTTTTAGCCATTGGCCTACGCTGTAATGCTATTGGATCCAAATTCTTAGTTATAACGACACAATGCCATGTAAAAAGACTTACTTAAGACGATTTAATTTGTTGTATAAATGTTATGCCAAATTCAGTCAAATTCAGTTTTATTAAAAATCTCAGTTGAGGAACCCAGATTCTGTTAATTGCACATTGGCTCTCAAGTCAATCACAACCAAAATATATTTCTCCCATTTACACTTTTCATGTGTTTATCGTGTAACATGTCACGCTCTGTTTACATAATGCAAATGTATGAGACCATTTGAAATGACTAATTTGTCTGAGTATACCACTTAGTGTGAGAGGACATCTCTGTCATCCCTGATAAGAAGAATGTAAAATGTTAGTATCAATCTCACCTTTTGGACAGATGATCTTTTCTTATCTACACAATGTCAATTAAAAGTCAACTGATGGCGAGCGTTGACATCACTCTCACCTAATCAAAAGTTTGTATTGTGCATAAGTTATTTTCTCCATCCTTTGTCTGGATCCTTGAGGAGATGGGGCTCAGTCAAACACCTCGGCGTATTTGCAGTCATCATTGGTTTGTTGAGCATTAAAAATGTTAATTGGAATTTTTAAAAAGGAAAGAAAATATCACATTACCGTCCCACCTCCTCCAGTCACAGGCTGTCAAAATGCAATATTCCAAATTAGATTGTATTTGGATAATCTTTTGAACTGTAATAGGTTTCTAGCCAGGAGGCATATTACTATTGGCACATCATTATTAAACAAAAGTGACACCGAACCATCACTTTGCAGGCGGCGCCAGATAAACGTTCGACACCGTGCAAATAATATTAGTTCTGCTTCCAGAGTCACCGGCTTATCTCTAGGATGCTATATTGGGTTCATATCCCTGTCGGCTGGCGAGGGCCTTCTGACGGAAGTGTCTAAATTTATGAGTAGCCCATATGTGAGCAGCATGTATGAATAGGCTGCTGTGTGTGTGTGTGTGTGTGTGTGCGTGTATGTGCGTGCATGTATGTGTGTGTGTGTGTGTGCGTGTGTGTGCGTGCGTGTGTGTGCGCGTGTGTGTGTGCGTGTATGTGTGTGCGTGCGTGTGTGTGTGCGTGTGTGTGGTTTAACGTGTGTCGCACATTAACGCTTTTATATGTAAATGTACTGTTTGTGCAAATGTGGGTGGGAGCCTGGGCTTGTGTGTGCCAAAAAAGGACACATTCATATGTAAATAGGCAGTGTATGTGTGCCTGTATATGCAGACGCGACCCATATCATGGCATAATGAGATCCGCCACTGTTGGTTACCCTCAGACACTGGTAATTATGGCTGCAGTGAAAAGGACTGATGCTGAAGGCAGGATGGATGCTCACTAACACTAACATATTCCACCAACACGGCCCCGAGTGCCTTTGACAGGCTGCTGCTGCGGGCCAACTGACGACCTGTCCATTCGCACCTCTCAGCAAATGGGACGCAGCTAAATGGAAATGATAAATTAGGCCCGGATCCACTGTCTAATCAGCTTTACCTGCTACTGTATTGAATAGCGCAGAGATACTGGACATTCACAGTGCTGTCATGTCAAAGGGAATCTGGATAAATAACAGTGCAGAGAAGAGCCAGTAAAACAAATGTGACCCATTTTGTGGAGTGGTTTGAGAGTGGATTCAGGAATAACATGCTCCTCAGTTGTCATTGAATGTGCTGTTTATGGGCAAAAAGCCTGTTTATTGTTGAAACAACTACCAAGCTTGTCACCACTAAGTGCATGTGTCACTTCAGAATTGCTTTACTTTAAACCTTAGCCCTGCTGTAGGAACCCAATAAAGTCATGTCTAAATGTGCTGCTGGTGCAGTAAGGGCTGGCATTCAAGGTATACTTCAGAATTGTAAAGGGAGTTTTACGACGTACTTAAAGATCATCAACCTATATCCTTAGATTCTTATCCACAGAGTCCCCATGTTCAGATCTACTGGATGACTTCATATTGCCGTATGTACAAGCACTTCTGTGCACTTCACATTTAAATAGACATTGAAGTTCTTCTGTGGATTTTTTTCTGAGCATATTTAGTCCCGGTATCACCCTGTCAGGCTTGCAACAACAACAGGCCATTGTCTAAGGTGCACCCCGCCTCAGGCCCAAAGTATTTTGGGTTTACTTTAGCCACCCATGACCACCAACAGCAGTAACGGATTTTTTTTTTTATGAATTGATCATTTTCTTCATTTTATCCCAACAACTAGGGGCTTTAGGTGGATAATGGCCAGCAGTTAGGGCGGACACAAACAGCCACTCACTCTCACATTCAGTCACTAGACAAAATGTGTGGACCCTGGTGAGAACACACAGCAACACAAAGAGGACATGACTCCGCTCAAAGAGATTGTGCGTCAGCCGGCGTGAGAATGGACTTGAATCTGTCTGCTAAAGGTGAGAAGTGCCAACCATTCTTCCACCATGCATCATTTTCATCATTTTCATTTTTATTTTAGCTTAGAAATTGACCTTCAATCACTATCAAATAACAATATTTGATGACAAAAACATAACTAACCTAGACCCAAATGAATTCAGCTTCCACGTTTATTCTAAACCATTGTACTCTGAGCAGGTGTTTTGAATAGGATTTTTAAAGACCTCCATTATGCTTCATGTTGAATGGTGAAACATGTAAAAGCGCTGGTAGTAGAAGTACTTTAACACCAGCAGCCGAGCCCCTTTGTGTCCGGGCCTGTAGTGGTGGTGGCCATCTCCATTTGAAACATCGGCCATCACTGTAATTGTTCCCGCTGTGCTGCCGTACCCTCTCATCTGCCAAACGCACTGCTCTATACTGTGATGTTGCCTGAAAAGCACCTCCACCTGATAGGCCCCTACACTGTAAAAATGATATATTATAATTTATAGATTACATATTTCTTCTGGGATATAAACAAAGCCTTAACACCCTCACAGCCAAACACATTTTCTCCAATCAGTTATGTTCTTAAATGATGGTAAGCAAGCAGAATGCACTCAGAGAATGCAGACCTCCGCCAAGGTAGCTAAATTGAATCTTCTCTGGGACTAGACACCCCTCCAGAACAGACATAGTGACTTTCGTCTTCTTTGTCTCTATTAATGGCAAACATTCAAAATCATTAAAATCATCTTAATACAATGAGAGGTTATTAAAACCACAGAAACAACAATAAAAATAAAACAATCTCAACTGACAAGAAGCTGAAAAATTTGACAATTGGGGAAATTTGGAAGTAGCAGGACTGCAACTTTGGCAGTAATAGATTAGTTAATGGCAGCTCTCATCCTATTCACGCAAAGTGAATAAGAAATGATCAGGCCCAAATCGAATTACTTCTTCCTTGTGTCAGTCCTCAGCTTCCCTGAAAATGTAATCTAATCCGTAAAAAGTCCAAAGTAGTTTTTGAGTTAAGTCACTTAGAAATGGACAGACGATCGGAGGTAACAATGGTTCTCAAGGTGCGTTTGTTGACAGTGCAGGAGCAGGCCCGAGCGCAAAAAAAGGAGTGTTTTGCCACAATTTGTCCATTTTCAGCTCTTGGAGAGGCCTATAATCAACCTAAAAGATTACTCAAACATGCAAATAAAACAAAACTCTGAGTATGCATTTGAGGTAGAAACAAGATTAGAACATGGTTACGAATCAATTTTGCACAATATAGGACTTTTTAGTATTGCATTCATTTATGTTGAATGCATTTGAGCATTTTTTATGTAGCTTTAACACATTTTACAGTGCAAAAGACCGTATTTGTTGGCTGACAATTGCATCAAGCCAGGCCCTCTGATTTATTTCCTTGGCACTCGCCTTGAACCTCTCAGCCACAATCTCGCCGTCTTTACATCTCTCCATCTACCAAAGTGTTGCCTCCCTGCTTGTCTCGATGGCTAATGGACTCTATACAGCATTGCCGGCTCTTTTATGGCTGGGGCCTGCGCGGCTTGATTAAGTGCACGCCACATATAGCGAAACAACTCCGGTGCTACCTGTGCTGGGACTATTTGGTTGTATTGTGTACTTGTACCATTAATATGTAGCACTCACTGGACAGACAATAGTGCTTTCCACCTGCATTTTTACTCAGATGTCTTTCAAACTTCAGAGGGCATTGTGGCTATATATGCTTGTCGATAAAGGCCATTTCTCGAGAGTCCCTAAGCCTACTTTTAATCTTGTGTGTCAGTGTGTAAGCCCCGTAAATGGAAAAACAGAATCATAGCACTTTGGTGATAATGCATTGCTGTTTTCTTGTTGGCATAGTGGTACTATAATTTTTAAGTGCATGTTCTAGGATAAGGGTTTTGAGTATATGCCATAAGAATGAAGAAAAAAAATATAATAATACTAAAATATAGATGGTTGAAGGTCAATGATATAAAGTGAAAAACCCTCTATGGCAGCTTATAGCGATCCCATCCAATCAAAACAGAGCATGGAGACATTTGTGCAGGCTGCTGAATGTTGACTCAAGTTATTAAAAATGATATTGGAGAATAAAACGAGACAGGGGCATGTTGTTTTTGACATGCTATAAGCGTATAGGGTTTCACTTTCAAAAAATCACAATTCACGAGTAGAGTTTGCTTGTCCACCATGTGTTATTGTGGGTTCTCTCCGGATTTGTGATGGCAAAAATGGTGAATCTAAATGTGAGTACATGTCTGTCAGCCCTGCTAAAAACTGCCTGCCACACTTTATTTTACATAGACCTTAGCCCTACATAGCCCTAGTTAGTGTTAGGTACAATGTAGTTACATGTTATTACAGTTTTATTACATTGTATTTAATGCGGTAGATACAATGTAGTTAAGGGCTATGTAAAGGTGGGTACCATTATCTTACATAGCCTCTAACTACATTGTATCTATCATTAAGTACAATGTAATAACATAATAATACATTGTACCTAACCATAATCCCAAATCTAACCTTAACCATTCTGTATGTACAATGTAGTTACATGTTATTACTGTTTGTTACACAGTGTATTACATTGTATTTAATGAGGTAGATACAATGTAGTTACATGTTATTACTGTTTGTTACAC
>JAVQKC010007810.1:0-17978 GCA_036025475.1 Philypnodon macrostomus
CATAATATGAATTCACTTTAGTTAAATCACTTGAATATAACATTAAATAAAATGTGTGAATACTGACAAACAGATCAAATGAACATGTTCCAAACCCTGCTCCCAAAGCCACACTGAAGATGACTGGCAATATTTCATACAGCATACTTTTTCTATTCAATGGCATCCATGTTTCATGTACAATGACCATAATGATTTTATAGTTTCATAATACAATTGTATGTATACGTACACATGTTATTGCATGATATGTTTTTTGTTTGATGTTGATTGATGATAATTATCTTAAACATAAAACCCAATTCCAGTTTGGCTACAACTACAATACAATTGTATTTTATTACAACACAACTACATCTAACCACTGAACAAACTGAAATATCATATTCCTAATAATGAATGCTTTGATATTTTCATGTATTTAGATTTTATATCATAGTATACTGATGCAGATTATAATCTAGCTCAAATGGTCAAGCAGTCAAGAAGTAAAAGTACTGTTTCCTCTCTGCAAATGTATACATTTGTTCGTTAGTTCATTTTGTATCTTGGTTGCCTAGCAACACAGATTATTTCTTTAAAAGTGTGAATGTGGGAATGCTATCAGATGTTTTGTGTGTGTGTGATTGGCTACAGAAAATATAAGGCTATAGTAAATGCTATACTTTCACCATTTTGCATTAAAACTAATAGAGGTCAAAATGACCCCTTGGCTGTTCTGGTGTTAAAAAAGACAATGTTATACAACTTGGTAAACTATAAAAAAAGGTCTACTCCTCTACATCTCTTTAAATAGTGATGATGCACAGATGTATCAGCTCAACATTAGTATCTGTATTTTTATCAGCCTTTCTGATGTTAATCTGTTGTTTTGAAAGGATAGCTTCCAATATTTAAGGTTAGAAACAGCCAGAGAATGAAAAGGCCATTGGAAATGGAAATATCGTCACACGCCCGACTCTTCGCTGGTCAAGTGCTCGTCATGACCACACCCAAAGACGTATAAAAAAGCTTTTTATAACTTTTGATCACAGCAATGTCTAGATCATACTGAACGAGTTTGGAGTCTATCGGACGAAAACCCTAGGACTAGTTTGTCAAAATACAAAGGCTACAATTTTGCGATCCCAACATGTCCCACATGACCTATGTTGGTGCCGAGCAGCATTTCTCTAAGATCAAAATTTTAAATAATTTTTCAAGGGGCCCCCACTGAGCCATTTTTGTAAAAAAAAAATCTAATTTCATAAATTTTTTGCCTCTCCTGATTTGTGTGCAAAACTTCCTGACTTTTTGAGCATGTTTAGAGCCTCAAAATTGACTTTGAATTGGCGGGGGAAAAAAGTTACAATTTCAATATGGTCCTGAGCCAGATATGGGCTCGGGCCATAATTATATTTATGGATTAATACATTAATTTAAAGCAGTGAATTATATGTAGATTAGTTTCAATAAACATAGTGTACTAAACATGTTCAGAGGGTTTGAGTCATTAAGGGGCCCCTACAGATCTTGGGCTCTTTTGCAGTTGCCCGGCTGCACTGTCTGATGATACACCCCTGTCAAAGACCATCAAGTGTAAAATTAGAGCTGGGAATAACTTGCTCTGTTGATCCGTATATTAACACTAGGAGTGGGTGATATGGCGATATAAAATGGAATCGTAATATAAAGTTATGACAATCTGCTAACCTGGGAAGTTATTTGAATCATGATACAGTGCATTAATTTATCCTCTGCTCTTCACCATAATGTGTACTGTAACAATGTTAATAAAAAATGGAAAATAAATAGTATTAAGTCGTAGTCCTCTGTGTAAGACAAAAAAACAGTCACTAAAATCATTATCTGATATAATTGAGATCATTGATTCTAATAAAATTGGGATATTATATTTTTTACCATATCGTCCACCCCTACTTCAGACTAAAGCTAATGTGTTGTCTTGTACAGCTGGACATGACGTTTCACCTGTTCATATGTGCCCTCGCTGGAGCAGGAGCCGCAGTTATCGCCATGGTAAGTCTATAAATGATTGAATTATTTGATATAATGACATGTTAAGGAGGGGATAATAAAGATAGCTGCCTGCTACTAGATGTAAAAATGTTTAGTTGCAGCTGCTCTGTGGACAGTCCGTGTGAGACAGTCCGTGTGAGACAGTCCGTGTGAGACAGCCCGTGTGAGACAATCCGTGTGAGACAGTCTAGTGAAAAGACAGGGTGAAGTTTCCCACCCTCTTTTGGAGGGAACATCGTTGTCATGGAAACAGGGAGAAGAAATGCTCAGAGTGCAGCTAACATCAGTCAGTAATTTGTGAGGAGCCATTTTCTAAGACACAGAAAGCATTTGTTCTGTAGAGATGATCCAGCGGCCCCCACCATCTTTGAATAATGCAGCCTAAGGCAATGGCAAAAGATCAACTACAAAAAGATCTGAATGAAATATTTGACAGTTAATATCCAAAACAGTGAAGACATCGATTTCTACCCCCCAAAAAGAGATATTTCACAGAACTAATAAATAATGCAGACAAAAAGAATGCAGCCGCTTTTGATGTCGAAGCTTTAATCGCTACGAAATAGGTACTTGCTGCCATAGCAACTCTCAGCATGAAAAACACAGCATGATGCTTCCACCTGCTGGACCTAGAAGGGCATTACATTGGTTTTAGAACATGCTCCTTCATTTGTTATTTTTCTGAAATAGTATGTTTGTGCTTACTAACTCATTTGTGTTAAACACTACATAGAATCTACAGACATAAGCCTGTTGTGTGATGGTGTCATTTATTAGACTTGGATGGTGGGGCATGTTGCATATGTGTTTTGGTGATCCTGTACTGTCCATTGTAGTAGTTTGAAACTTAAATTTGTCTTATACAGAGAGCATAAAAACATAAAGACACACACTGTAGACAGCACATGTTTCATGACCTACAGCAGGTCAGTAGTCCATGGTGATGAGAAAATGCAAGGTGCTAGATAACGTGTTGGTCAAGTTTATTAAGCAGCTGAATACTGCATGGGATGAAGGAGGTCTTTATCTGGGCATGTACAATACAATGATTCCCTTCTGTTGCAGATCCATTACCTGATGGTGCTGTCTGCTAACTGGGCCTATGTGAAGGACGCCTGTCGGATGCAGAAGTACGAGGACATCAAGTCCAAAGAGGAGCAGGAGCTTCACGACATCCACTCCACCCGCTCCAAAGAGCGCCTCAATGCCTACACATAAGACCCCACAGCGCCCCCTGTCCCCTCTCTGTCTCTATCTCTATCTCTCTCTCTCTGAAGCCCCACCCTCCCGAGGGGCCAGCCGTCGCCCCGGGCAACTGCCGCTGATGATGATGTTGTCGGTGGTGCGTCACATGACCACGTTCTTGGGGGGGACGTTACATAACCCCCCGAGATACCACAGCATTTCAGATCAGCCCCTCACCTCTCATGGATGGGTTTATTATCATGGCAGTCACATTGTTAGTGTAGTCTTTCTAGTGTAGTGTATAGACTTAAAAGTAGCAGAACTAGTCTTTTTTTTTTTTACTTGGCATATCATTTAGGGATGTACTGCTAAATCGGTAAAAATGTTTAACTGATATCGGTATCGGCCTATACAGATATTAACCTGTTGTGCAAAAATGATAACTTCAGAAGTCAGTTTGTTATTAGATACCAGAGAACATCAAAGGGCAAAAGCTAGTCTGAACTCAAAAAGTCTCATTAAATTTTTTACTACATTTATATGAATTCATAAAATAATTATATATAAAGCAGTCAATTCTATGATAATGTCATAGTTTCCTTTTATATAAAACATGTACAAACAACGTGTACAAAATATTAGAACCAATATGGCCATAGTGGTAATTGAAATATCGGTATCAGTCATATCGGCGCATCCCTAATACATTTTTTTTTTTTACTCAAAGATTTATTTGATGCTTAGTGATATATCTTTTTGCCAACCGTACTAATAATTAATTTTTGCTCATGTCTGAAGGGGTGAACAGGGGCTTGTTACGGTTTTCAAGCACATTTTGACATAACCTTGTGGAGATATCAATGTACTGTAAGTGAACGAGTGGTTATTTTTGTAATACTGTATTTACATGTTCATTCACCTATGAACCATGAGCCTTCAGGGCCTGGCAACACAGACACAGATGTTTTTAAAATGCTTTTCAAATAAACAGTGGCACCACAAATGAAGCAGACCGTGATTAGCATTAGCTCCAAATATTGCTAAATATAAATAAACAATCTGATTTTGGCATCTGACAACATATCGACTAATGTCAGAGCCTGGTTAGAAAACATTTGTGAGTGTACCATTGTTTTTTTTTTAATGTTGCGATTAGCATACAATATTAGCATTTTGACCTAAATGCAAAAATGTCATGTTTAATGTTTTTAGTTTGCGCTTTTACAAAAATGAATAGAAAATAATGCTATTTTAGTACCAAGCTGTGGCACACATCTAACAGGGATGTAAAGATGAACAAATCATTATCTGCTATTTGGTCACTGAACATGAAGTAACGCCTGGAAAAAACTAGTTTTAAAAATGCCCGTGTAGCTAGGCCCTATACACACCATAATTCCCAGGGACTCAAACTATTTTTACATGGAAACAGTATCAGCTTTATGTGTTTTGTTTATTTTGTTTTTTGAGACAGTATTAGGATCTGAATCTAATAACACATTTACTAAATGTGCCAAACAAAAATGATGGCTTAAAAAGAGAAGGCAGTTAATATTATTTTTACTACATTCATATGGGTAACAACAAAATGGTGCAGAATCATCTATCATAAATAGATCCCATGTCCAAAAAAGCACACACAAATATGCTTCCAGAAGCACTTTTTAATCTTCAATATTCCACTGTATATAGGCCACACTTACCTTTACATGAAGCACTTGATGAAGATGAGCTCTCTGCATTTTTCTCAACACACTCGGTTTCAGTGACACGTTTGTGATGGCACTCCTCAGTGAAGTACAATGTGTACACAGTATGTTTGTTGATGAAGTAACTGTAAAACTGACACATGCTGCGGCCGAGCTCTAAAGTCGGGTTCAGGGGTTTATATGGGGTACTAGGCATAGGCAGTATAGACCCCTTTAAAAGTTTGTCAACAAAACATTCTAAATTCCAGAATGGAGGCAAGACTACAATACATTTTAATGGAGAAATTAGCATCAGCCACAAAATATTGTAAATTAAGATGGTTTTGACAAACAATCCCTCTACATGTAGGTAATGTCAAAGCCTGGTTAGGAAACATTAGTTAATGTGCACATTAGTAACAGTTTTTTCTGTTGGCAAAAGGTTGATTTTAAGTCCTTACAGAAATGTTGATGACCACAATAGTTTTTTTTCATTGTATGCTCAGAATAATTCTATCCTTCACCAGAAACACTGCTTTTTTTGTAAAGTTAACTCACTTTTGCTCCAGATGCCTCCATTCCGGAATTTTTAACATTCCATATGACAAACATTTTAAATGGTCTATAGGCAAATGCTAAGGGTGTGCTAAGGGTGCAATACAGCCAGGGGGCGCCACAAACTATTGCCCTTGTTATTAGAGCCTACTTAAAATAGAATGCGTTTTTATTTTCTAATATTAAAAAACTAGGCGTCATAAAAGATCTGTTAAATAAATAAAGGCTAATATGGGGACTACCTAAGTCTTAATTTCCCTAGTCAAGGCTATTCTCTTCTCTTAAAAGTGTGAAGAATAGTGGACACTGAAAAAAGCTTTTAGACTACGAGGCATGCTCCAGTTTCTCAATCTTCAAATCAGTTTTTGACAATATTTGGCCTTCACCGAGAAATACTGATACTCGTGCGTTGTTCTGACATTCCATCAAAACTTAAGACCAAACAAGGACTAAAACAAGACTATAGTAGAACTAAATGAAGGAACTCATGACTAAAATGTGACTTTTAAATATATTTACCCTAAGAATGTACACATTGCTACATTGGTTATTTCCAAAAATCTCTAACCCAGGAGCGTAGCACTGAATCTTGGACCCTAGGTACAAACCATCTAGGTGGGCCCCCATTGTTCTTAACAAGATCTTACTTCAGCCAACATTATATGGAAAATTGCCAGTAAAATAAGGGGTCAATAGGGGCCCCAAAGAACATTAAATATTTATATAAAATAAAAACAAATAAAATATGTATCCCAACCACTTCACTCAGCCAGCATGAATTTCACTATGACATTAATTCATTCATTCAATTAAAAGGCGATACCAAAACTCTTTTCATTACAATCTTTTTGAGGGCCCCTCCATGAAGTTGGCCCCGGGGAAAGAGTAACCCTTACACCCCCCCCCCAAGTCTGGTGCCCATGACAAAACCTCACTATAAAAACCCCTGAACAGCACTTCACCATGGCCTGTCAGTTCATTCCTTTTACCATTTTCTCCAAAAGCTACTCTCATGCACTTGAACATTTGTGTGCTCTTTAGATGTGGGCTCAATGGTGTGGGATAACTGTACTGTGACGACTGTGAACGTAGATGTTATTCTGTGGCATGGACATTGCATTCAAACCGTGACTCCAAATCCTTTGATTTTTCTCACTTTTTTGCTGGAACAGCCTGTCGTGTGTGTGTGCAGTTCTGACGCTCCCACCGATGTTTATGCTATGCTTACATGTACGTTTAGTTTGCGATGGGCTCTCAACTATGTCTTAAAACCGTAAAAAAATGGTCTCAGCTTTCTCCTTGTATTAGTCTTTTGTACTTTCACTATGAACGCTAGTAGCAGGCTTTCAATTCTTCCTGTTTTGTACATTCATGTGCCAATGGCTTCAAGTGGCTTATTCGACCTGTATGATCAAATCTGCTTGCGGAATAAACTTCACTTGTGTACTTGTTATCATATGCCTCTTGCCTCTTTTTTGTGCTGATAAAAGATTGACGGTGGAAAAAACAAATGGGTCATTTTGGAGTTTCCTTTTGCTAAAATGCAGCAGAGCCTTTCTGTGAAGTTTACTTGTTCTCCCCGTGTCTGGGTGGGTTTTCTCCAGTCTCTCCATCAACCTAAACCGTGCACAATAGGCTGCCTAGAGTGCAGACATCCATCAAGGTATCTATTTTCCCCCCATATGAACACAATAAATAGTTCCAAATAGAACCTTTTGTGACCTGGACAGAAAGAAGTTACAAAACAGTGACTTCTTGAATTGTTGTTATTAATAGAAACCATCATCTTAACACAATGAGAGGTTATCAAAACCACAGAAACAACAGTAATAGTCTAATAAAACAATGCCATCTGGCAAGAAGCTGCAAGGGTAGGGAAAACTTGGAATTAGCAATATAGTTAAATGTCCATGTAATGGCACCAGAGATTAGAGAATAAAACGGTCCCATTCAAGTGAATAAGAAATTCTTTGAATTTTGAATCACTTCTTCCTTGTGTGATTCCTGACTATCCCTGAAAGTTTAATCCAAATCCAAGCAGTAGTTTTTGAGTAAAGTTGTTAACAAATGGTGCCGAAACCATTACCTCTTTGATAAATATTGTGTTTGATGTTGCAAAATATGAAATGGTAATCTAAATGTATCCAAAATAGACAGTGAAAAAACAACATAATATAGGACCTTTAAGTGGATTATGAACAAAGGCGGGGCATGCTCCTGTGAAGGGATACCTCTACAGAAGTGATTAACTGTGTCTATGTGACTGCTGCCTACAGTTCCTACGACCTGACAACAAATCCTGCAATAATCCCCCCACCCTCTCCGTCTGTCCATCTACGGATCACCTACACTGGATTTAGATCGCCAGAGATCTTAGAAGGCCTTTATCGCAATTTTTACCATTTGTTTCAGGGGGAAAATGATGCTGGATGCTGGATTAGCATACGGATGTTAATTTTCAGACAATGTGAGCTGGTTGGGGACACTGGTTGAAAACATGCATTACTGCGTGTATGTGCATGTGCTGGTGTGTTGCCTTACTACGGCCCATGCCTTCTGCCCCTCTCAGTGCACCTGTGTGTTCCATGGACGCACCGATGGAACGGGAACCAGGTAAAATGTTTCATCATCAGAATTTTTATTTTAAATAGGATTAATAAAAAACAAATGATCATTTGTTATGTGAAATTATATATAAAATCATAGTATTTAGCATGTATTGGTGTGTAGGGCTGTACGATATGAGAAAAAACATTTGACATACAAATTCCATACTGAATACTGTGATATCAATATGTTGTGTTCAGTTAATCAGAATCAGCTCCTTTATTTACTAGTTCAATTGCTCCAGTATCAAGAATAAAACAAGGCCAAAAGCTAAAGTAAGGAGTCAAATTTGACTTGACTGAAATATTGTGCTTGGAACATATTATACACTTATATATTAACACATATAGTTCAAGTGCACTTTGCAGCTCCAGCAGAAAAAATCCTAATGTAATTGTACATGTAATTATTTCATTATTTTCAACAAATTATGTATTTTATTGTATTTATTTTTTAAAGATATTAGGTTGTACATGGGCCAGTAACATCACACACCTGTTCTCCTGATATCATGTACATTGTAGGGGTAAACTACCAATCCAGTTAACTCTGAAAATGACCTCATAGAGCCAGACAGATCCATTGGTCTATGAGTAAATTGTCTGATGTTCAAATATTGGTTGAATTCATTATTTTGATTTCATGTTAAAAGGCATAACCTAATAACTGAATTAATATGGCTGTAATTGTAGCACCTAAACTATAGATTCTAAATGACAACATTGTACATTGACACTATGCTGCAAAACAGACATGAGTTAATAATCTCTCCCAGGGAAATCCCGGTCACATGAGCACATCCTATTTATGTCCAGATTAACCTTTGCTAATTACTGAGTGCCCTGTGAAAGGAGTAGGTGGAAGACAGTGCAGATAGATTGCAAATTTGCACAGCTAGCACTGTTCAAACGTTCATCAGCAGAGGAAGGTAGCGTGGATAAAAATGTATTTCGTGCCACTTGGATATAAAATGTACTAAAATGATGTCCTTTTTGGTGCTCTTCAGTGTGGAGATCAGTCTCAAACTTGTAAAAAGCACAAAAACTGAGGCACTCAAAAAGAGACAATAATAAAAAGCCTTAATTTCAACATGGCTAATTCATTTAAAAAATTGCCAGCTCTTAGGCCTTCATCAGGGTAAGCTCGAGATGGCTTCCAGGAACCAGCATTTATACCTGTTGGCAGTGGTCACATGTGCAGAGGGGGTTGGCCCACAGTCTCCTGATAGAAGATGTCAATTCTGTTGAATCACATTTCAAATAAATTAAAAATACATATAATCAAACATTTGGTAGTACTTTAGAAAATACGGTACATAAAATGTTACTATAAAATATACATTATGAAGTTTGAGAATTATGCTTACAACAAGGGTGTGAATCCAAAAGGATTCACTCTGGAGAAGTTTTTTTATAAAAACAACCACATGGAAATCCAAGCCTATATACAAAATAGGTGGTGTTACAGTTAATGAATGACTTGATGTCAAACTTCTGCCCAGATGTGATGTCTATAAAAGAGTTGGTGTGTTTCATATGGTCACAAAAGTCACACAGTTTCCACATTTATAGCAGCCAGGGTTAGTGTCAAGCCATGATTTTTTCTGTATAAGAGGAATGTAGAAATATAAGTGTATTGCTGCAAGTGGGCTTTTCTAAAACATGTCATGCTGCTCGTTATTGACACACTTCTTGGTCTGTGAATGCGTACAGAGGCATTGGGTGCTTTATGTCAGTTATGAACACAGTTATGTCTAATTGGATCGATTATATTGGATTATCCACAGCTTTAGGTCTCCATTTAGATAAATTTAGAGTCAGTTCTGTTCTACCTTTAGACCTTCTCTAGACCGGCCAAAACATAAGGCCATAGTGATGCAGAAATGGTAATTTTGCCTCGAATTTCTTTAAAAAATGGGTCAAAATGAACCTTTTTTCACCATTCACCAAATGTCCAAACTTTATCCCCAAAACATCACGATATTATGTCAAAAATGGGTAATCTTTCCTCAGAAAGAGACACAGGCTGAGGCTCATTCAAACCTTTGCATTTTTTAGCACAAAATCAGGTATAGAGCAGCTTTAAGTAAGACTTTTATATATATATATATATATATTACTCAAGTAGGGGAAAAAGGCATTTGAAATATTACTCAAGTATTTGGTGAAAAAGCATCTAAAGGACTGAGTAACTAATGCATTGGTTTCATAAATCGTTTTATAGATGCTCAAACACGCTTCACAATTGATTGCATTATTTGTGCACTCCACAGTAACACACCGGTGGTAAGCTACTTTTGTAGCCACAGCAGACAGTCTGACGAAAGTGTGGAGTATCGAACAAATATATATGGTATGAATATATCTATACTCATTTGCGTATCAAGTACTTGAAAAAAGATTACTAAAATGTCAGATAAAAATCCACATCCCTCCTAAATATGTTCTGTAATGACTTTCCTCAGTGTTTTGTGTCTGAAACATCCTCACAGCTGCATAATGGACTGGTCCAGCCCTATCATGTAACAAGAAGAGCTGCGTACGAGCCTAGTTAGAAAAACAGTAGATTCAGTAAACTGAAAATGTAGTATTTACTCGTTATAATTGTGATGATTATGCTTTAAATGTAGGATATGTATATTATGTTATATTTTGATATTTATAAAATGGTTGTATTAGGTACAAATGTGATTTTTCTTTAGTAGTACAATATTTAGGGGAAACAAAAATACATTAGTACCGGTATCAGTATTGGTATCAATTAAATTACTTTAGAAAGTAATGAGTATTTTATCGAATCTATAATCAGACCACATTTGTGTTGAAAAGAAAAACAATTACAATTGCCTGCTTTATTAGATTTGTAATGATTGTTGCACCACTTGTAAATAAACAACAGGCCGTATGTGGCTTTAGCATCATGTCTGGTGTTTCTCATCAGTTTACTATACTTCGGTAAACTCCGCACTTGAAATTTAATGCAATCCTCGAGAGACCAGACTAACATCTTTGTGTATATTATATATTAGGAAAAGAGTTGTGTTAGTTGCTGCTGGCCAACCTAACACCAAAGTGTCCAAAAAATAATTATTTGTAGGAAAAGCCTTTGAGACTGCTAGATTCAAGACCAGTAAGACCAAGACCGGTCTCAGCCACTAGAACACTAGTCTGTACTAACTGAAGTCATCTGTGTTTTGCCTTAGATCTGTCCTGTGCAATGACCCGGACATGTCTGACATACCTGTTAACGTTCCCGTGGACACCATCAAACTGCGGGTGGAGAAGACGGCTGTGCGGAGGATCCCCACGGAGGCCTTCTACTACCTGACGGAACTACGATATCTGTGGATAACATACAACTCCATCTCCTCGGTGGATTCTGGAAGCTTCTACAACCTCAAAGTCCTCCACGAGCTGCGGCTAGATGGGAACTTGATCTCTGTGTTCCCCTGGGAGTCCCTCAAAGAGATGCCCCGGCTGAGGACTTTGGACCTACATAACAACAAGCTGACCACAGTCCCTCCAGAGGCAGTCCCCTACTTGGTTAACATCACATACTTAGATCTGTCCAGTAACAAGATAACCACGCTGCCATCAGAACTCATGGACATATGGCCACCGTTTAACAAGGCACCGGTGACTAATACGTCTCAGAAGATAGTGCTAGGTAAGAATCACACAATGTACAGCAGTGGCTCAGTGGTCCTAGAAATGGAGAATTGGCGGATAGAAATCTTCTCTAACCTATGTATAGTGATGTGGTCTCCCTGGACACTTAAGGTGTAGTCCACAAATTTTCTAAAATAAGAAAGTAAAATGGCCAGGGGGAGTAAAGTAAAACTCCTATTGGTCAAAGTGGTAACCCACAAACTCTGATTTGATGTTCTTGTAGGGGTCAGGGGAGGGACTAAAGTGAAATAACAATTATGACAAATTACTGACTTTTAATTTTTTGAAACTTACAAACTATACTTTTAACACACTCTAGACTGCACTTTACAATGCCTCAAGACTTTCTCAAAGAGCTTACATTTCGAGTTCAATTATTCACACCTCAATCACGCAATGGTGGTGATAAACTACATCTGAAGCCACACCTGCCTTGGGCACACTGTTGGGGACGTGGCAGCCCCTGGCGTCCCCGACCACCACCAAACACCAATCACACAACCACATTTATGCATAGGCAATGGGAGTTAAGTGTCTTGCCCAGGGACACAACGACAGTATGCACAGTTCTGGCAGGATTCAAACAGCCAGCATTGTGAGTTCGAATCCGTCTCATGACAGTTTTCCGAATGTGACTTTTTTGGAATGAAAATCTTCTATCGTGCCCCTGTCAATTATAAGCCCCCAGAATTCTCCTAACCTTCCACCCTCTTACAGCTCCCCTGGTCTAGACCCACTGACACAAGCCTGACCTTAGCATTAGAGCTCTCTATACATAATTCAAATTTTTTTTTGTGTGTTTATTTATAAGTAGTGCAACAATCTTTACAATTCTCATAAAGCCGGCAATCGTAATTGTTTTTCTCTTCTACACAAATCTGGTCTGGTTATAGGAATACTATAATGTACTGAAGAATATTTAAGACTATTAAAATGTACTGTGCCACTGAGCTGTATGATGACTTGCTAACAGCGGAAAATTGACATACCATGAATAGTGTGATTTTTTTTTAAAAGTGATCAGAATCTCGTATTTTCCCATCCCATCTGGTCTTGGAGTTTCCACTAGGCACAAACCTAGACAACCAAAACAATATATAAACTGGAACATGAAGCAAATCTAAACTATCTGTGAAACAGGTTGAATGGAAAGAGTTGCTGTTCATTTTCCTTGCCAGGCCAGTACAGTACAGAACACAACACAGAACAAGCAAAACAAAAAGAAGTGTCTGATGCTGCATTCACACCAGAGACATCTGAAGTGGAAAAAAAAACGTGTCGCTTCTGAGGGCTGTCTGTTGTCAAAAGGGCTGCCTATAGTTGACAATCTAGGACTAAAACAAAGCAGATCTAAACCAGGACTACAGGGGACTAGGACCAGGACTCTGACAGCAGGGGTTTAAACAGAGGCATGACAAGACCAGGACTAAACCAGGTCTAAATCTAAACCAGGACTACAGAGGATGAGGACTTTGATGAAAAAAAATTAACTAAATGAATATTCTTCTCAGTCAGTCTTGTTGATAATCTCATCCCGTTTGTGTATGATATGTAAGTCTGTTTGGTTCTATATGTGATATGTGAGCCAGCCTTCACAGGAGAATCCCTGCTTCAGATCGACACAAGTCACATAAAAACACCATCTAATTACTCACTCCACTATCTAATTAAAAACTATACAAAATTGACTTTTCTGGGCTTTTAATCATGTTTTAAGGTTGTGTTTTGTTTCATTTGGGCATGTTTGAATAATTTAGTTAAATATTGTGTATTTGTGGTAAAATGGTAACTTAAAAGTATCCAAAATAGACTGTGAAATGTGCAAAGAATAATACAGTATAGGACCTTTAAGGAAACATTAAACCTGATTCTTCATTAATGGTCAATAACTGCTTTTGCATATGTATTTTTTAGAAATTGAAGTGTAATTCACTTCGCAACACTGCCATAGTCGATTAATGGCTCTAATGGCCTGTCTTTAATCGACTAACAGTTCCTTTAGTTGACTACTGCCCTAAAATCATTATACAGTATACTCTATATTGTGGACCTTGGTTGGATTTCTGAACACATTCTGTGGTCCATATGTGTTAGCTGTGCATTTGAAAAGTGCTAATAATCTCCAAAGGGACAAACTTGCTTAGCTGCACTTGTTTCCTTGTGCTACTAAGGATGCCACAGGGTTTACGTAACAGTATATAATGTCAAAATTAAATAAAATAGAAAAATCAGTCAATCAATTAATTTTGTTAATCATTCATAATTATAATCTATACTGTGGTCACATCAAGACTGCTGTGTTATGTAAGGTTCATTTCACAGCTAATGTTTTCTTTTTGAAGGACACTACAGATAAAACTCATCAGCTCTCAACTGGAAACAAAGATAATATCCCATCTAATGCTTTAAGAGTTTATATCATAGCATTTAATCAATCTGCATCATAGACTTATATGGTACATTCTAACTTCAAAGGCTGTTTTCTCACACTCTGACCCATAGATCTGACCCATAGAGCTGACCCATAGATCTGACCCATGGATCTGACCCATAGATCTAAGTGACCACATTTTTTAGCTTTGTACATAACAAAATTTTTAATATTTTTACCAAAGGATTTATTGCAGGTCTTGCCCCAAAAAATGTTGAAATTGCATGGACGTTTCCATATTTTAAAGACTAAATAAGATCCAAAATCCCCTCGGTAAATTTTTTTATTTTAAATCTGGCTCATTGAAATTTTTATCCTGGAAAATTTTGCAATTTTAAGTTTTGTTTTTACACACAAAATGCCCGATTTCCATAAAAAAATTCAATGACAGAAAATTTGCAATATATATATTTTTTACATTCATGTCAGTAATCTAAAGGAAAAGTCTCGAATTGATATCTCTAAATTAGTATAATAAAAACTGTATTTTTAAGTAAAGTTTTGTCTCAAACTGAAGCTAGGCCAAAGGCAGCTTACTGTAGATAGCTGTAAGACAATCTAATCTATTTAAACAGGCTTAACCATGCATCACGTGCCCAGCTAAAAACAGCAGGTGTATAACTAGACAACAGTAAGGAAATCAAAGTAAATACCTGACATAACTAAATGAATTGAATTAATTAGGATGTCTTACTCACAAATGGCCATAGGATGAAATCAATGGAAATAGCCTCCTCGAAGCACTGTGCAGTCCACTGTATTGCGGCTAACACTATCGTTACTGTAGCTACAGAGCAGATTACAAACGCTAATAATTACGGAGAAAGCGTTCATATTACTTGGAACTCTGCTTAGCAAGGCAAGAAGGTCTGTCTGCAGGCTCCCCCAGCATGTACCTCCACCAGCATGTACCTCATGAAAAACAACGTACATGCATGGAAACTCTAAAGTTCATATTAGCTCAAGTTAACATTCAACATTTTCTTACCTAAAACCCACATTTATAGTCACTTGTTTTTGTACATGACGGTGGAAATAAGCCACATGGGTGGTAGTGGCTGCAGAGGAGATACATGGAGCCAGAGCCAGACCCTTCTCTAGCAAGGTGACAACAAATCATCAAAAGTTTTACTGCACTGTACATTTTTTCACTGTAAAAACACTGTAACTATTTCCCTGTACTTGTAATTACAGTGAACTATTACTGTAATTTCACCAGAATTTTACATTCGACCTGATGTAAGCCTTACTGTAGGAAGTTGGTGATTTTCATGTGAAATGGGTGTGTGCATTACTGTAATTACTTGTGAATGTATGGCAACTAGTAGCCAGTAATTTATTGTAAATTAAGAAATCTTGCAAATTTGCAACTTAATAACTAATCTATATATAATTATATAGACCTGATCAATGCAATAAAATACAAAAGAAAATAAACCCTTTTACATTTAACAAATGAAGTTTAAATTAAAAGAACTTTGCAATTTGCAAATTATCAGTAAAATGTAACACCTTGACATATTCAACCTTTTTGTAGTCCGTGTACACCACACTGATACTGATAATTGGGAGAGTTACTGTGCAGCTTAGAATACTGAATAATGGTCTCAAATGCATGTTCACACAAACTAAATTTACATATAAACACTGTCCACAAACAGCAACATGTGTATAAACAACAAAACCATTAGAGCACACTGCAGTTATGTTCAAGTTACCTCGTACATGGTACAGGTAATGGGCCACAAACCTGGATGGAAAAAGGTAAAAATAATGAATGGTCTGTAGAACCACAACATGGTTATTTAGCAAAACAATAGTTCATCTAAGAGCAACATGTTTAAATCTGCACTACCTAAATTTGGGAAACTGTGTAAAAAACATTTAGGTTTGAATAAGATGCCTTCATGGTCTCACACAAACCAGGAAGCATGAGAAAAACAAACAGCAGTCTGGAGTAGGCTTTTACATTTTTTAACTAAACATTTTTAAAAAGCTGTGTGATTGGTTAAACAGAGGATCTACAGGCCTCATTTTCTATTATGCATAATGCATACTATTGACTGAATACTATGTTTTTGCTCAAATATAAGTGGTTTAGTTAACTTTAATGTTATATAATAAATTACAGATCAGAGGGGGGTTCAAGTCTTACCTAAACCGAAAGAGGAAAGGTAGATATTTTATTCTTCAGGCCAAGTTAAGAGCTTGTATTTGGAACAATGGGCCAACAAACCTCGATGGAAAGAGGTAAAATCAATTAGTTCTGTTTAACAAATACAAATAAAGTAACACAACGTTAACAACATTTAAACGTTATGATACACACCACAGAGGGTATCAGAGTCTCATTTTAAACCCTTATAATACAGCCCACAGAGGGTCTCAGAGTCTCTTTTTAAACCTTTATAATACAGCCCACAGAGGGTCTCAGAGTCTCATTTTAAACCTTTATAATGCAGCCCACAGAGGGTCTCAGAATCTCATTCTTTCTCAGATGACTTCTGACTAGTCAACTACTATTGACTGAGTAATTATTTATACTGAAATACAAAGTTTTCCAAATTCTTTTTACCATTACTCGAGTAATTATTTGGATCAATTATTACACAGTAATTTTTATATTATAATATTTGAAATAACAATACGTATGCTTTTTTGGCTATTCTACCCACTTCTGAAATTGTACATTTTCTGCCTGCCCTCACTTGTATATTTTGGATATACATTTATTTATTTTTTCTAATTATCTATCATGACTTCACAGGTCTCCAGGACAACCCTTGGTTCTGTGACTGTAAGATCTCGAAACTGATAGAGATATCTAAGATGGCTGACACCCCGGTGGTTTTGATGGACCTGTTCCTGACCTGCACCGCTCCAGAGAACCTGGCCGGAGTGTTGTTTCAGAGAGCCGATCTGGAGAACTGCGTGAAACCTTCAGTGATGACCTCTGCCACCAAGATCACCTCTCCTCTGGGCAGTAATGTCCTCCTGAGATGTGACACTACAGGGTTACCCACCCCTGCACTGACCTGGAGCAAGGAGGACGGATCACCTGTCAACAACACAGGTACAGGTAGATGTGAAAAAAGGTGTTAAATCTGTAGTACCCCTGTTCATCCAGCAAATGGCCCTGTGTGCCCTGATAGCACTAGACACAGCACAACACTGAGTAGAAGAAGACATAGTTTAGTTCGGTCGACTCACTTTCTGTTACAATGTTCTGTGACTTTCTGGAGAAGAACTGATCAAATCTAATGCACAAGACAGCATTCATTTATGTATTATATCTGACAGTTACTTGTCTAAATATGTTTGCATGAAGCATAAAAATAGCGTAGTTTGCATTCGCCGGTCACCTGAGCCTCAGAAACCTTTTTAACCAGTATCTGTTCAGGACGGGGCTGTGGCATCATCATTTTAAGAGAAGATGAGTATCGGTAGTCTACATGAGAGTGGAGCGGTGAAAACGTTTTGGGGAAATGAAAACACTGTTGCAGTGTAGATGAAAGCTTTAAAAAAATGCTTTAAAAATAAAGTTCTGAATAAATTCTTAACCAGGTGTTCAGCAATAAACACAATGAGACAAGACTGAGACAAGACAACGCCGAGACAAGACAAGACAGAGATGAGACAAGACAAGACTGAGACAAGACCGAGACAAGACCAAGACCAAGACCAAGACAAGACAAGACAAGACAAGACAAGACTGAGACAAGACCGAGACAAGACCAAGACCAAGACAAGACAAGACAAGACCGAGACAAGACCGAGACAAGACCAAGACCAAGACCAAGACCAAGACCAAGACAAGACAAGACT
>JAVQKC010007817.1:0-10219 GCA_036025475.1 Philypnodon macrostomus
CAAAAGGTGCTGCTTTGAAGAAACTAGAATATAAGGCGTATTTTCAGTTGTTTGACACTTTTTTGTTAAGTAGATATTTCCACATGTGTTAATTCATAGTTTTGATGCCTTCAGTGTGAATCTACAATGTCAATAGTCATGAAAAGAAAGGAAACTCATTGAATGAGAAGGTCTGTACTGTACTGTGTATATATATATATATATATATATATATTTACAGTATATGAAGCTGAAGATGCCTGAAGATTACCTTGTTTCAAAGCTAACACGTACTTTGGACCATAGATTGAAAAATGCATGCAACAGACATGGGCACGCACATGTATATATTAATGCTAATGTAGTCCTATTAAAACGCTTCCCTGGTGCTACCAAAGAGACTATCTCACAGTCAATGCCGCCTTCACCAAGCTGTGATCGTGGTGGTTTATGCGAATGACTTAATATCTGTGACACGGCCCTATCTTGTCTTAACATATATATATAATGAATTGACTTGTAAAGCACATAGATATATAGCAAGGAATACTATAGAAAACACTCATATCTGATGAATACGCAACAAGCCTTGTTTAACGTGTGTCTGTTTCTCTATGTCCTCCCGCAGGTATCCAGAAGGAAGTAGAAGGTAAGACAATGCATTATAATGAGAGCACAATGAACGGTTACAATATGTTTTTTCTTTTGTTTCTTTTTTCGATATTTTTTCCCTAAAGGCTAACACCACAGCATCCGTCACAAGATGCTATGTGAGTGTTCGGGATATAGTAGGATTATTATTATTGTCGGTTTGGACTGCAGTTCTGACATCCAACAAATTAAGCCGAAATGAGAAAAATCTACTATCAGAGGTCACGGGAGAAAAAAAACACTTCTCAATACTGTTTTTGTGTGTGTGCGTGTGGCTAATCTAAGTGCTCAAGGTGACTGGAGAGGTCTGCAGAGTGTGTGGGTGGTGTGCAGTATGGAAATCATCATTTATACTGCACATCATGAAGACAATGACGCTTATTCATATGACGGGGTTTTCAAGCCCCTGTTTAGTCACGTATTTTCTTGGGGTGTCATGACCTCCATTGTCAAACCCATATTGATCCAAATGACCACAATCGTTAAAAATTAAAGGGGATTCAGGCTGAAATATTATGACGCAAATATACACAAAGAATGTACATTGTCTCACAAATGACATGCTTTGTAGTGTTTATGTGGGGAATATTGCGGTTTGACCTAAAAGGGGCAAACCATTAGCAGTTTGACAGAATCAGGTGAACAAATACTGACACAAGCGCTTTCTGTGTTGTCCTTTGAGACTCACTTTCACAAGTTTAGCGAGTATTATAGTAGTGGAAAACATGTTTTTGTCGAGTTGTGACTAATGGGAAATACTAGGTTTAAATGAGAATTTGGGAGCTATTCATCAAAACAACAAGTATGCACGTCTCACTACTGCTTTGGATAGATCTAGTTCCTCTTATCTACACTGATCGGCCACTGAAAAACCTTCATTAAGTTGACGCTCTTGAAAACTGTGTACAGAGATTGGTCAAAAAATTTAAAAAAATCCAGTTAATGGCAGTGTAGTAGTGAAAATGTCTTATTGATGGCAGAGGTCAGGCGAGAATGCAAAGACTGGTTTGAGACAGTCGAAAGCCAACAGTAACTCAAAACCTGTTACAACCAACCAATCAGAATCACCCTTGAAGCAGGTGGGCAGCAGAAGACCACTTTTGGGGGGGTGGGGGGGTCACTTGATTATCTACAAAGTGCTCCTAATAAAATGGCCGGTCAGTGTCAAACATATGGCAGATCATGACACCCCTAACTAGCTGCAGTCTTGTATGTTCTGTATAAACATTTAGATAAAGTTTAATGTGAGAAAAGAGGATGCATCTGTTTATCGGCAGCCTTTACACAACTGTAATTGGAAAGGACTGGATTCTAACGAGCTCTGGGCGTTGAAATGAAGATTGAACTTGACGAGGTACATTTGTTTAGCCCTGTCAGGAGTAAAACATCCATCTCATTTTGAAGGGCTGCAGTCTGATAGTGAAAGGGCAGCCAACACGGCCCAGGAGAGAGCAGCAGTCAGAGGCACACTCAACCACCTCACATGATAAATCACTGTGGCCCCATGCACACCTGCTTTTTTCAAATTGGGCTGGTGACACAGGCAAAAATAGCTTTGTTTGTAGTGTGCCTTTACCTGGTTGCATTGGATGTGATTACTGGGCGAATAGCTAGGAGAAATATTGCAGTAAAAATTGTAATGGGACGGTGTTGTCTAAGTCCTGGTTTTTTGTCATTTGTTTCACATGATATAGCTGGTTTTGAGCTGAATGAGACTTTTCATTGTATGTGATTTGATAATGGCTATTGTTGGATATTTCTAGAGTAAAAGCACTCACTGGCCACTTTATTAGGTAGACCTATATAGCATTGTCAAATCTAGAATCACAGAGTGGAGACTTCATGATCCCTGTTGAGAATTTATAAAGAATGGTTAAAAAAAAGATAGATAATCCAGTGAGCATCGGTTCTGTGGGCAAAAATGACTTGATCCAAGAGGTCAGAGAGAGAGAGGTTGAGATACTAGAAATGCAGCATTAGTACAGCAATATGCTATAACATGCTATAGTTGTACATGTCTCTTGAAGTTAATGGGGTTCATCTTGGTACATCTTGTCCATAAAATGTGCATTATAATCTCTGTCTATCCTGGCAAAGACTGCAGGCTTGTGTTCACAGCAGTAAGTGGCATTCTGCTCAGAGAAAAGGGGCTTGACAATGTTTATTGGATTAGAGCTTGACGTGGAGACAATTCCCAGTGCAGGATTGTCCACAACAACAATGACAAGAGCGACAATCTGACTTCCCCAACAGCCCCTCTCACTCGCTGTCCTTCACACAACTTTATATGCAGCTCTGTGGCGTCCTTGGCTTGATGGAAGTTGTCATTTCTGTTCTTTAGCGGCCCCCCGAGATGCGATATAACCACTTGCTGTACTAGGGACTAGCTGTGGGTATTAAGCAGTGCAGGCTCTCCATTTGTTTGCTTAAAGAGAAAGTCATAGAGAGGGCAGAATACAGGTGTCTGGGTTGTGTGTGTATTTTTTTAATTACTTTTTAATTCCATTTAAGGATCATTATCCAGCCAGAAGGTACAGAACCCTATAAATCAAGTATAGTCCTGGTTTAGTCTTGGTATAATCCTGGTATGGATTAGACCTGATTTAGATTTGGTTTAATGATATTTAGTGTATACTTAATTAAGTAATGTCTTAGTCCTGGATTAGAACTGGATTTAGTTTTGATTTAATCCTAGTTTAGATCTGGTTTAGCTCTAGGTTGGACAGTCCTGTATTAGATGTGATTTAGTTTTGGTTTAATGGTTTAGACCTGATTTAGTCTTGCTTTAGTCCGGTTTAGTCCTGTTTTAGCCCACAATTTCTTCACTTTTTAGATAAATATATAGTTAAATGCAGTTTATAATGGTCAGAGAATTGCTGTGGTCCATCCTAAATTGCCCTGAAAAACCCCTCAGTATTCCTAAATCTCTAATCTCTAATCTTTAAATGAATTGCCTAGGTGAGACCGGACATAGTAGTTCATATATATTTGTTTAGAGCTCCTCAGCTGTAGTGTGTGTGCGTGGGTGTGTGTGTGTGTATGCGTGTGTGTGTGCGTGGTTGTATATGTGTGCGTGGGTGTGTGTGTGTGCATGTGTGCGTTTGTGTGTGTGTTCATGGGTGTGTGTGCGTGTGTGAGTGTGAGTGTGCGTAGGAGGGGGTGCATGTGTGTGGGTGTAGGTGTGTGTGCATGCGCGTGTGTGTGTGCGTGTGTGTGTGTGCGCGTGCGTGCATGTGTGTATAAATGTGTGGACAGGGGGCATCTGGGCCATGCTCTAATGCCAGAGGAGCGCAGTATCCTCTGATGTTTAGTAAAAAGCAAAAAACAGGTCTGTGAGCGAGAGATAAGGACGGCCATCGCACAGAAACCACTTGGAAAGAACAGCAAAAACTCTCACTTTGTTTTGTAGTTCATCGTCAGGTTTCACGTCAGCAGCACGAGAATGACACACTCAAGAAATACAGAGAAATGTGTTAAAAAAAGGGGACATCACTGGGTTTCATCTTTCAGCTCCACCAACCTTGGCCTAATCCATCATTACAACAAATCTGTACTTTTTATGTGAAGATACGTTGGTAAAAACCTAAATCCTAATTTTTTAGTTATTGGAGATGCTTACTAATTAATGCCTCAATAATAACAGACACGTCCTTGAACATCTGCGCTCATTTTTCTTTTTTCTTGCCTCAATTAGTTTAATTAAACTCAGTTGAGATCGCTTACATGTTTTAGCAGCTGGTTAACAAAATATTTGATTCATCAGATACTAGAAATGTGTGTCTATCAATAATTTATTTGTATGTTTTGTAAATTATATAATAGCTTCAGTGACGTCACATCACAGCATAGACAGTTTGACTAAATATAGATGGTGTAAAGGAGTATGCAGCTTTTAGCAGCATGTCATCCGAGGTAAATGTTCAAAGTATTGCATACCACAAATAAAGCTGCCTGCCTTTTTGTTTACTGTTATATATAAAGATATGGGCATTACTGACTTTGAGCAAGCACAGAAGAGAGAACCTTTTCATTAAAATGTTTTGAAAATACTGTAAAGCCAACACTATCAAACAGATCCTGGAAGCTGCTTGTTTTTTTCCATATAAATAGAACAATAGTGAAATGTAGGAATGACTGTTACTGTCTCATAGGCTTTCCTCTCTCACACCAGGACAGTACAGGTTGAGCCAAATACCTCTGCTCTGCCACACGCAGCTTAGCCAATGGGATCAGCATATTTAGAGGGTGGCTGGCCCTGGACAGAGGTAGCAGTGTAGGCATTTCTCATCCACTCTCCTCTGACCTTTTCTCTGACCACTACATAGTCTCAGATAAGTTGGACATTGGCCTTCGCTAAGTACCTCTGCTCACCTTCTGCCCGCCGGAACCTGCTATCTGTATCCACTTGTGCTGTAGGTTCATTGGCCCTATATGTCTGTGAGTATGTGTGTGTGTGGTTGTAGCCTCTAAGTCCATAGCTCTTATCTCCAGTTTCACAGACTTGAACCAAAAGTAAGGCTGAGTACATGATGAAACCCGGCAGCTTTGTGCCGGCTCGGGCTAATTACAGCTAGCACGTAATGGGAGACCTCCACGTCCCCTCGAAGGAAAATATGAAAATGAGGAAGATATTATTAAAAAAAAGCATATCTAAATAGAATAAATCACACGGTTATGGATTTACAATTATGGAGTAACTACACTATGTTAGTATATGTAGTATATAGGAACACAGGAGCAGTTTTGTTGGCTTTTTAGCATTGTGTGATACAATCTTAACATTATGACCATTGAAGGTGAAGTGAAAAACAGATTATTTCTTCATCATGGCTCCAGGGATATTTTAGGTAAAAAAGCTGATGTGAGTTAAGCAAGTCTGACAAGGGCCGACCAGTGATAGCTTGACATCTGGGTCGTAGCATCTCGGTCTGCATGGGTGCTGGTGATAAGTATTTACAGGTGATGCCCATTGGAAACAAAGGCTGTGTTTTCTAATCCAACTGATGAGCTACTTTGGCTAAAAAAGGCTCAAAGTGGTTCTGATAGAAAGGTGTCAAAAATACAATGCATTGCAGTTTTCTTGTGTATGGGTCTGCATATTCGTTGGATGTCATAACACTTAAAATAATGGCAAAAATTGACAGGTGTTATTAAATATATGCCTGATCAGTGTAAAAGGGTTTTGTGACTCAATGGATAGAGCATTTACCCCAGAACTAATAAATCCCTTGTCTGAGGCCAGGGCACTACTTTTTTATTGTTTGAAGTAATAGAAATTGGTAGTTTATGAAGTTAGTGCCTAAGCCTGAATTGCTTGAGGTCCCAAATTTTTGCAAAATTACTTGAATCACTATTCATTCAGTCCTTCTAATGTTAATTCTATATATAAATACACAGATGGCCAAATTAAACTATAGCAGGATGAAGCTAAAACACATAGTGTGATGTGAACCAACATTGAGCCTGATGTTTTAGAAGCTGGACTGTGGTCAGAGCCTAGATATTTCCCCCTTCTCTCAGTGAGCGGTTGCCTGTTAGCCAACTCGCCCGTGTCACTGTTAATGATGAATGAAGCGTTTGAGTGGTTGTGTGTGTTTTTTTCATGAGGCCGTGAGAGCAGATGCAGCTTGAGTCCCAGTCTGGTCAGATCTTAGCACCGCAGACGACAATGAAAAAACAAGTTTGGTGATGATGATGATGAGGATGATGATGAGAGGAAGTCTGTGCTCTGTTTATCCATCGGGCTTAAGTTGGTTTGTCATGTGACGCCTCACAGCAGCTCCACGTCGCTGATGTGGACAGAGCAGTGGGTGAATCGTGCCTTTGTGTTTTTACCATGGTCCCAAGAGTCATTTTTGGAGGAAGAGAGAGCAACATTAAGTACATCTTGTGTTGTAGCTATGGATTTTGAAGCCAGACCAGTGTCAGCTTTGAGTCTGGTGACTCACTCACATCAATTGATTTTTCAGGTGGGGCAAACTCGTAGTAAACATATGCGTAGTAGTTGCACGTAGAAAACCAATCACAAAAGTGGCAGACACCAGTAATTGGCAAGACAGCCAACATTGTACGGAAGTTTGTACTGGAGGGAAGTCTCTGTGAAGGGGAGAGTCACTCTGTATACAATATATAGAGAACTTGCGTCTAGCTTTCCAGGCTAGGATTTTGACCAAGTTTGACCTTAATTGACCAGGTTCTGAACTGGTGTCTGGAGGATGGTGCTAGGCTTAATTGTAGTATCCAAAAAAGAGGCTGTGCTGTGATTGGTTATTTAGAAAATGTTGATGTTGAAGCTGGTATCCAGCCTAGTACTGTGTACATACAGAAATGGACTGTATTGTAATGTGAGAAGTATGTTTTAAAACAATAGCTTAAGTAACTCTCTTCAGCCCAGCATTGTAGATAAGAAACTGTTCTTAATGTTTTTCTGGGTGAAAGAAAAGAAACAATTTAAAGAAAACATTTTACACAAATATTTTGACTGTTAATATAACTATTCGTAGAATTGGCTAATTCTAATCTGTAATCAGGATTTAAGCAACCATTAAGTGTCCCTTACCACTGATTTAATATTTAGCAAGGCAGCAGAGTGTTTCTGATTCTCAGGGAGGTTGTAGGTTTGATCCTTTGGCATGCTCACACATCTCGCTTCGTAGTGTATGCATATCCTCAATGTGTTACTGTATAGGTTATCTCCTAGTACTTCAGCTTCTAGACATGGATGTGTTAAGAACATTTCCTGTAGTGAATGAATGTGAGCTTAAATAGTTGTCTGTGTATATTTTTTGTGTCAGCGCTGTGACTAACTGGCCAGTGTGTCCTATGGTGTTCCCATAGTTGGGTCCATAGTCCAAGAATAAGCAGATGATGATGATAGCAATCTGTTTATATATTTGCGGAGAACCCTTTACCTTACATTCCCTTTACCCACAATGCACATTACAGTAAAGGATATGACTAACCCAATCTGACTGACTACCAATCACCACAATGTCTGTAAATGTGTCACCAGTGTTGTGGTGTTTCCCATAGAGCTGCTGCTGCTGCTGATGATGATGATGAGGGTGTGTTGTCTGGCTTTGTGGGGCTTATGTTCTCAGCTCTAGTGTTGTATTGTGTCATCCACATAAAGCCTTTTACACAGTGTTGAAGCTGAGTGGTGCCTTGTCATTTCCAGCTGACCTATTGAGACAGTTCTGTGTGTTTTAGTGCATCTGTGCAAAACCACAGGAGTCCTCAAAGAAGGGCTGCACAATACATGGCATTTTCATAATTTCTGCAATATCAGTAACCACAGTATTTTTTATCATAATAAACTATATGTATAGCAATAATGTTATGGTCATGGGGAAACAATGCTGAGCTGTGGTTGAGTCTTTATTTATTTATTTATTTTTTTTTTATAGTTTTAGTCTTTATTGAGTTCAGGTTTAGTCCTAGTTTAGTTCCGGCTGCCTGTTATGCCCTTTTTAGTTCTGGTTTAGACCTGGTTTAGTCCTAGTTTATTCTTGATTTTCCCCTTGTTAATACCTGGTTTAGTTAAGTTTATTCCTGTTGAATTTGCTGACATTTAAATTCAGACAAAATTCTTATAAATGATTGTAACATGTAATGTAATATTGTGCAGCTCTATACCTCAAAGATGACGCCTGCTTTGAAATGGTCTATGTCCTGTTATAATGGGAGCCGGGTTTGTGAATGCTACCAGCCTGCTTCTATTTTGGACTCCCAAGTGTGACGTCTAGAGTGCACTGTCTGTCTTCTTGTGTGTACGGCTGTGACACTAGTAAATTCTTTATGCAGACTCTAGCATTGCATCTGTGTTTAGCACCACACTCCTTCCCCCCTTCCCTTTTTCTGCTGCTCCTTGTCAGAACGAGAGGTGGGACGTGGCATTTTTGTCTTGGCTGACCTGCTTTGGGACAGTTTGTAGGCAATGAAGCTTTAAGTTGGCACTGTTTTGGAGCCGCTGCGGATCGTGTAATGTTTTTATTTTTAGACAGAAAAGGTTTAGTCTGGTGTCTTGCTGCTTGCTGACCTGTTACTGTACATTATGATTATGTCTCATGTCAGGCGACTGACTCCGCCCACCGCACACATCCCCTTTGAACTTCAGTAGTTCCTCTTTGAAACCATGATAAGAAGCGGCGTCTCATCTAAAAGGTCTTTACGTTTGAGGTTAAATAGGATGACCTTGAATGACTGAGTACTTACATGCTAATGTCAGAGCGTGGGATAGGGAAGATACTATGTGGCTATAAGACTCTAGCCCTAGGGTTAGCACGTATAACTTTGTGTTTGATCTGGATTACCTGTTGAGTTATGGTTCAGACCTTGGTTGCCTGTTGATTCATGATATAGTCATGATTTAGTCCTGGTTGCTTGTTTCTGTCTTGTTTTAGTTCTTCTTTAGTCCTGGTTGCTGGATGAGCCCTGGCTTAGTCCTGGTTTAGTCCTGATTGCCTGTTGAGTCATGATTTAGATCATTTTTAATCTGTGTTGAGTCCTGTTGTAGAGCTGTTTTCGTCCTGAAGTCCTTGGTTTAGTTCTTGGTGCTTGTTGAAGTTCTTGTTTTGTCCTGGTGAATTTGCTGAAAGGTAAATCTGCCATATGTATGAGAAGCACAATGTCATATTTTCTCGGCTGCTATGTGACTATAGTAGTATTGTAGTACTGACTATTACAGCACTGTAATAGTCCTGGGATTAGCATGTGTAGCGTTAGCAGGTTGAATACATATCTGGTACATCTCAAACACTGTCTACATCAAGTAAACATACAGTATGTGTTCCATTTGGGAAAAAGCATCTGTGAGAGCAACTGTACGTGTTGCACCTATCCAGATGTTTTTTTTCTTACCTTGCCTTCCCTCTCCTTCTCCCTTGAGATGTTTGTGTGTTTTCAGTTTGAACCCTCCCTTTTCTCTTTAAGTTGAGACTTTGACATCCGTACCTTCCCCAAGGATGTCTGTCACAAACTGCAGTCCAACATTGTGACAATGCTTTTGTTTTTCTCCCAAACTTCTTTATGAACTTCCTGTTTTCGTATCCTTTTTTCTGTTCTTTCCCTCAAGGTCTGGCGCACCTGATGTTAAACCGCCAAGGTATGGGGTTTGTTGGTTTGCTTTTTTCCTTGCCAGCCACCTGATCACTGCATTTCTCCCCCCTCCCCCCCCCCTCCCTAACCCCTATAATCATTTGAGTTAACTGTGCTGCACTAATAATTCCTCTCCTGTTTTTCCTCATATATTTGCCTATTCCTTTTGCTTCCTGTCATGTTATGCTCACTACTCACTCAATTTGTGTCCGTCAAACCCTTGTCCTGACTACTGACTGAGCTACTGGAACCTCATCTTTGACCTCTGCAGTTTTTCGCCAAGGTAATAATCCACCAATGTTCACCGCATCTCTTCAGCTTGGTTTCAAAAAGGGGGAAAAATATACAGTGTTTCAGGCTGAAGATGTGTCTCGGGTCCATCCATCCATCCATCTTCTTCCGCTTATCCGGGGCCGGGTCGCGGAGGCAGCAGTCTAAGCAGGGACGCCCATACTTCCCTCTCCCCAGACACTTCCTCCAGCTCCTCCGGAGG
>JAVQKC010007822.1:0-38927 GCA_036025475.1 Philypnodon macrostomus
GTTCACTTCACAGGTGTGCCCTGTCAGGGTTAATAAGTGGGATTTCTTGCCTTTTCATGAAAATAAAGAAAACTCATGAATGAATGAGGTGTGTCCAAACTTTTGGTCTGTACTGTACAAATTTTTTTGGGCAAATATTATTAATATTTGAACTGCGTAAAAGGGCAATTAAAAAACATGTCCTTGGCTAGTAGCAGCAGCCTGAAATCCTATTTAGTAGAATGTACAGTAAAAGAGGGCAGCTGTTTGAATGACATTATTCACAACGGTCCCTTCCTCTGTCTGCAGTGACCAGTCAATTAACTCACATTGTAGACAGAGTGGTAGCTTTCTCCACAACATGTTTCTCTATCCTTAGACACCTGAGCTGTCGCTGCACCTTTCTGTTAGACATGATAATGACCAGTGGGCTGAGGGCTGCGTAGATTGAGGAGAAAAATATACGAAGGTCAGACATCAGAGAAGATGACATAGTTGTTTTTATGATGAGTGTATAGACCCAGATCCCATTATCCACTCCATACAAAACCACATAAAGACTCACAAGTGACACCACGGCTTTGGCAGCGCGTTGCTCACTACCGCCCCCACTGCCCCTGCGTAGTCCCTTCACCTGCTTACTGTGTTTATAGAGAAATACAAGAATGATCAAACTAGAAATAGCCATAAGAGCCATTGGTACAACATCCCGGCCAACCTGGGCTGCACCGTTGGCGCTTTTGGAGAGTTGTGAGGGGAAGAAAACTAAACAAAATTCAACGTTGATGCCATGTGCAGTGATAGTAGTGACATTCCTGCCGCTATAGGAAAACAAAATGCCTGCTGAGCTCATGCATGTGTTGATAGCCCAAATGATGAAGAAGACAAGGCCTAGGTATTTTGCAAACAAACCACGCAAAGAGGCCCAACGAGAACCGGGAGGGGCAATGCTCAGACACTGGTAGGCACTCATGATGAAAGTCAGCCAAATGGACAAGGAGCGGGATGTCCGGTAGACAAAAATCACAGCTTTGCACCCCGTGTCAGTAAAGACTTCGGTTAGGTAGAAGGATTCAAGGGTCTCCAGAAGACAGCGTACACCCACCACCATCAGGTTAGCGCAGGCCAAGTGTAGGACAATGGCATCGGCTGGGAGAAGACGGCTTTCCTGGTACAGTAGAAACATAAAGGCCAGGATGACTGCAACATTCCCAGGAACGCCGACCACAGTGAGAGAAACGTAGAGCATCCCACGGACAAACAATCCTGAAGACATCAGTGCAGCAGAAGACAGTGCCCTTGGCTAGAAAAGGGGCCCTTCACATCTTTATAAATGCACTTCTTTCTCTGTAGTAGTCTCGGCCAGGTCTTCTAACTAGAGTGAGCCTACTCTTGTTTTTATACCAGTAAACAGGTAACATCGTTTTGCATGATCCATTGATTGCTTCCCCTCAGCCTCCAATTACTTGAGCTTAATCCAGATGACTGCAGCTGTCTGTCACATTGGTGTATTTAACCAGACAAGATAAAGCACCAAAGGGAATACAGAGCACGGCAAAGGTAATTGTTAAGTGTTAAATCTTTACAAACAGGTCATTTCCACCAAATGCCGAACTAAATCTTGACCCAATACATATACTGCACCTGTGACTGCTATATTTAGTTTCAACTGACTTTTTAACAGAAAAGCCACATTGAATAAAATAGCCCCTTTCGGTCAGGAAGGCTGTTGCTTCACTGGTTTAGGGTGTGTGTACTGGTACAGCACTTGTACCACCACACACCAATGTCATTTCTTGTCATAGAAATATCTAAGGTGGGTAAAAGTCAATAAGCATACTACAATGTACGAATACTACCAAATAATGTTACTTAAGTAGAAGTAAAAGTTTGTATCCAAAGAATTTCTAAACACACAAAAATGCTGGGTTATTTTAGCAACCCATTTACTGGGTTGAGGCTGTTGGGTCACAGGTTGGGTTATTATGACCAAAGATTGGGTTAGAACCTACTAAACTACCCACTACAAACCTACGAACCTACTACAAAAACCCAACCAAATGGGTAAAGGGTTTGGGTTTACAAAAAAAGGTAAAGTCTTCAAGCATCAACAGCATTTTACCACAGCAGACTGCCATCTACTGACTCAGCTTTCTCACTAGCAGGTGAGGAATAACTGTATAATATTCCACTTTGATGAGTTTTTATTGTGTATATAACTATACAATCCGTTTTAGCGCAGTTGTAGTAGAAACAGTTGTACATACACAGTTACAGTTGTAAATTGTACATTCTCTGTCAGTCTTTAATTTACTTGATTACATTCAGTAATTCTGGAGATATTAATAGTTTTATAACCATTATATTAAATACATTAATATATAGATGCACTAATGCTAATGCTAATACTAATGATCGAGCAGCCCAACTCACACCGGGAGCTTGCAGCACACCATTACTCTTCAAGGCTTTTAAGCGTGACATTTTCCTGCTGCATTATGTTCTGCTCTTGGTTTAGTTCTGGTTTTGTCCAAATTTAGGCAGATTATTGTTGAGTAAAGACGATACTTTAAAGCTTTGGATGTGGAAAGGCCTACATTAGTGATGTAAGAAAGTGTATCTTAAAATGATGTAATGGATGTAATTGGATAAAAACATGCATGCTACAATGTAGCTACAAGTTTAGCTTACCTCAACACTGCATTTCAGATGCTTGGTGTGTGTTGGTCTTTAGACTATAGTCTGAGAGAGATTTCTGGGGGTAAATAATTAAATCTTAATTAAAATAGGTTATGTTAACTGTTGTGTCAGTGAGCTCTATCTTTTAAAAATTATTTTTGGGTCATTTTGGGTATTTTTAACCCAGCACTGTGTACTGTGTGTGTACTGAACAAGATTTGTGACTGTTACGTGCATATTAAATATGCGTACGCACACACAAATTCTATTACGGACAAATCTTATTACACGCACACACATTTTTTTGCAACAATAATGGCCCCATACCAATTCCTGATTAAGTAAAAAATGTAATACCATTTAAAAAATATAAATAAGGTACAAGAAAGAACTAAAGTATACTCAAGAATACTGCCTAAAAATAACATTAATGAAGTAAAAATATAAGGTATGGTGGGTTAGGGTTATTTGAAAAGTTACGGTTGTTTGTTTTTTTGTTGTTAAATGGAAACATTTGTGAATGGGGCTGTTTCTGGACATCTTCATCAAACAAAATGAAGGGAAGAATATATGTATATATATTAATTCATTTAAAAACTAGCGTGAAAAGAATGTACTGCTTTGGTTCGAGTCCCCGCCCAAACGCATACTGTGGTTGTGTCCCTAGGCAAGACACTTGTTATGAATTTGTTAGTGACTGTGGTGGTCAGCAGGGGCCGTAGGCGCAGAATGGTGGCCATGCTTCCACCACCGAGTGTGACTGAGGAGTGAATGAATAATGCATGAAATTTTAAAGCATCTTTGAGTGTCTAGAAAGGGCATGAAAGGCATGATTATGATTATTCCTATAAGTAGTAGTAGTAGTACCTGTCCATAAATGCAAACCAAAAATGATTACATCCAGCTTGAATAGCACATAGTGTAATGTCAGGGGAAAATGGCCTGGATTTTTTATTTTTTTTTATGGAAATGCCTCTCCTGAGATGAACATGCTTGAACATGCCATTTTAATTAGCTCTCTGAACATGTAAACATGTAAAAAACACACTGTAAAAATAATACATTATACTGTGCCTTATTGCTGCAAAGATCCCAGGGGTAAACTAACTTCTCTTTCACTGTCAAGAGCGTACTCACACTGGTTTAAACTTTGTAAATGAGTCAGTTTGAGGGGCATATTTGCATCTGGATTTTTCAAAAAGAGCACAAAACACAAATTGGGGAACGTCAGGCATAACAACACATGTCAGTGATGAGCACTCAAGACATAAATGAATAATGCTGTGTGTCCCTATGCCCCCAATTAGTGCAGGCGTTCGTTGTTATACGTGCCTAATTGTCTCGCTCCTCTGTGTCTTTTAACATGTTCCCCGGACATGGAGCAGAAAGGAGTCTGTGCAGTAGAGCACCAGCTGCGTACGTAAAAAGCCTCCTGATGGCTTATTCAAGGAATCATCAGGCGGCTTTTGCATCAACAATAAATGTACACTGTTGTCTCCACAGGGGTTGGTGAACTCTGTTTTTACTCCACGGGGCTGGTGCATTTTAATTTGTCTGAAGATTGACGTACTCTAATTCTGACAGTAATTTAGGCACAAGGACATATCACTCAAGTGTATTTACAAAGATTTGCATGTCTTATTACGAGGCAAGACGGATGAAGTACTACAAAGACCTTGTTCCTGTAATTAAATTGTATTTAATCTCAATTCATCTTTATAAACAGGTGGTCATGTGGTAGAGCAGGACGTTCAGGTTGGTGGTAATCCCCACTTGAGTCCATTTCATATTGCTGTAGTGTTCTTGGGCACTTCACCTTAGCCGATTGAAGAGGAATGTGTTGTGTAAATGGGGTGTTTGGTGATGGTTGGAAATGGAATAGGCTTCCGAATCTCCCCCAGTCAGCCTCAGAACAGCTGTGGCTACTAAAGTTAACTTTCTAATGCAAAGGCGTAATTTTGGAGTGAATGCATAATGAACTAAGTTGTATAAGGGGTATCTATAAATTAGAACATTCCTGTTGCCTCATAGTACCTCTGAAAGAAAAATACCGTTAGATCATACAGTATTTGGGGCCTTATATCAAAGAGGGTAACTATCAACTATGCCAACATAAAATGTACGCTTTTGTATACAGTTGTAAAAAGAGTTAGTCCTGGGCAGTACTAATTATTTTGCAGTGTTGGATAATTCTCTTTGTCAGACAAACATAACGCACTGACAAATGACGTAATAAAGCTCAAAACATGAGCTTATTAGTATTCCCATAAGAGTGCCTCCTGAGACCATTTTATTTTTATTTTTGAGTCAGCTGTGCATTTTATTATTGGCAATCTCATGGGGACTGTAAGACTATAAATTGTAATTACACGGGCCATTAAGCACCCAAAATGCTTCACACTTTATTGTGCAATTCAGGTAAGAACAATTCAATCACAGAAATCAACTTTTTTGGTTTCAAACATGTTGCAATGACAGTTTATAAATGAATTATCTTATGCAGGTTCTATGTCATGGATTTGTGTGTGACCATCAAAGGGGTCTCCTTCATCTTACAAACAGGTATGGGCATTATCGGAAATACTGCGGTGCTTTTGGCTTATTGCTCTATCATCTTTTCTGAGCCTAAGCTTCTTCCAGTGGACATGATACTGTGCCACCTTTCATTTGCCAACCTCTTGTTGCTGCTGACCCGCTGTGTGCCCCAAACTATGACTGTTTTTGGCCTGAAGGACCTCCTCAATGATGCTGGCTGCAAAGTGGTGATATACGCCTATCGGATCGGCCGAGCCTTGTCAGTGTGCATCACCTGCATGTTGAGTGTGTTTCAAGCAGTGACCATTGCCCCTGCTGGACCCCGTCTGTCCAGGTTAAAGCCAGCTCTCCCGTCCCTGGTCCTCCCCACATTTGCAGGTTTGTGGTTCCTGAATATGGCCATATGCATCGCAGCACCATTCTTCTCCATGGCGCCGCGTAATGGCACCATCCCTGCCTTCACGCTCAACCTTGGTTTCTGTCATGTGGACTTTAGAGACAATCTGTCCTATGTTATCAATGGGGTGGCTGTGTCTGCGAGGGACTTTGCATTTGTTGCACTCATGTTAGGCTCAAGTGGGTACATCTTGTTTCTCCTCCATCGCCACAGTCGTCAGGTCAGGGGCATCCGGCGCTCTCAGGGTGGAGAGACCAGAGCGGCCAAAACAGTGGTTACTTTGGTCGTTCTCTATGTGGTATTTTTCGGTATAGATAATGTCATCTGGATCTACATGCTGACTGTGGCTAAGGTGTCGCCAGTTGTTGCTGATATGAGGGTGTTTTTCTCCTCATGTTATGCCTGTCTGAGTCCTTACTTTATCATCTCCTCAAATAAGAAAGTCAAGGCAAAAATTGTATGTGCAGCTGAACAGGAGCAAGCATCGGTCACCACAAAGGAGACCAGTGAAAAGTGATGCTGGGCAGTAACTGGATTTGTAGACAATCTGTAGGCTAAATAAAACAGTTACAGGCTATTTCTGTAGATTCAATTGAATGCAATGCAACGTGTATGAAAAGTGTTGTGAGGTTTTTGTCCAGCTGCAAACTAAATAAATATAATGTAGGCCTAACTGAACTGTGTCTATTATTTACATATTTTTACAATGTTTGACTCTGATTGGTTTAAATCTGAAGCATACTGTTGGGGAGTTTTGTTTCTTTGAACGCCCGTTGGTAAACCGGTCAGGTAGAAATGGGACAATATGCATCCAAAGAGGCGACAGGAAATCCTATTCGCTAAATCTGTTATTTCTGCAAGTACATTTTAATTTAATATTTAACTCTATTATTACAATCATTGTGCTACAATAATGCACAGTTTTACGGTGAGCATGGTCACAGTTGAGACGTTGGAACCTGGCATACAAAATTCAGGGAGAAATCCCTCCGCAGTGAGCAAAACAAACCCCGGAAATGGGAAGTGGAAGACCGATGCGCCAAACTAAAGTGAAGTTAATCGAAATAAAGTAATTATGACACACAATGTGGCGCCTGTAGATGACAAACGGCTATAACGTTAACATACAACATTATACTATAGAATGAGTTTGTAGCATATTACTTTTAATGTGACGAGACGATTAAAAAAAATCTCACAAGCTGGAACTTTGGTGAAGATTACCTAACAGCGAGCTCAAGTTTTGACATATCCCATTCTTCTGGTTCCAGTAAGTCGTTGAATTTTACTTAACGCTTTTAAAGTTTCACATCTTAGTAAATGCACCGTTTTTGTGGCTTATCCCATTGTTATCATCTGATACGGTTGCTTGTTGGTCTTTAATTATCGTGGTTTTGTCTGTACCTGTGTGTAGCTGCCTGTCCGGATTTGTGTTTTGTAAATATAAGCGGTCAGTACCCCAGTCCTTGGTGTGAAATGACCTGACTGCTGAGTGCACGGTCAAACAAGATAACAATGGCCAGTATTGCCTGGTATCAGGAAAAGGTAAGATTAGGGTCATCAAACATTTTACTGTCCAATGGTACAGTCATAATGAAGTAAACTGTATGTGCTACTGTTACAGATTGGTGCATATGATCAACAAATCTGGGAGAGATCCCTGGGGCAAGCAGATTTAAATGTAAGACAAGTACATATAGTCCATTCCCATGTTACACTGTAACTGATCATGCGTGTTCTCTGGCCAGGGTTTGGACACAAAACCAAAGAAGACCTGCCACATCAAGCCAGACCTTATAGATGTCGATTTAGTACGAGGTGATAATATGTCAAATGTAACACAATAAGATATCATTAATATAACATAAATAATGTAACATTAACTTGGCACCAAAGTACTGTATGCACATTTTTAACATTTATTTATTCTGCTCACTTGATTTTTGTTTTTTTGTTTTTGAAGGCTCTACATTTAGTAAGGCTAAACCACAGAGTCCATGGACGGCTTTGACGAGGAAGGGTCTGGTGCGAGTGCTGCTTTTCCCGTGCTTCTTCCAGTGGTGGATCCAGGTCACCTCCAAGTCCGTCTCCATATGCATCCTTGCACTGTACTTAATGCAGGGTTAGTCCATCGTATTTATATTATATAGATATACTCTTGGATATTATTATTCTTATTATTTATTTTTATAACAGGAACTATTTTACAAAACAGTATTTGCATATGCCAGTACTTCCTCTTAGCTTCTACAATGTGTTGTGTTCAGGAAAAGTAAAACAATTCATTCATATATTCTGTTATAAAGAGTCTATTTAGTTTACACATTTAGCCACATTTTTCACTCCTTTCAGTCGCAGCTGTAGTGCTTTACTTGGACATCCCTGGGGCGAATGCCAGTGAGGTGTTTGGACCCATGTGTCTCATGCTGCTGCTGGGTACGGTGCACTGCCAAATTGTGTCGACCGAGTCCAGCCGGTGGCCTTCAGGCAGTCCAGCTGCCAGCAACACAACCAGCCCTGCTCGCAGACGGAGGTGGGTGCTCCATTGTTTGGCACTGTGCACTCATTTGCTCTTGGCTCAGGCTTAAATCCACTGACTACACAAAAGCTTTATATCCCATAGGCCTCTCCCGAACCCATACAGTCACCCCAATGCACTGCCTCTTATTGTGACATTTCATGTAATGTTTATCACACCTTTGCATTATTCATATGTTGTTTTTATTGTTTTCTTTAGGCCAAGGAAGAGCAGGGGTGTGAAAAAGTCAGAAGAAAAGAATGACCGTGTGGAAGAAGAACAACAAGAGTCCTGGCAGTATGAGGAGAGACTGTACGGAACAGACAAGAACAAGGTCAGCTTTTATTTGATGTTAATCATATTCATTTTAGTCAGATGTATATGATAAATATATATTTGTGATAATAGAACAACTCAAAGTCAGGTTTTGGAGCTTCTGACGAGGAGTCTAGTGAAGAAGAGTATGGGGTACAACCACTGGATGTTATTCACTCACTACCTCAGACAGAAGAGAACACTAAAGCAGCACAAACAGCAATGTTTTCTGTCAGAAAAAGAAAGTCTTACTCTAAACCCACTGTAAGATCACAGGTTTGTAAAGCTAACTCATTTGTTATATTAATGGCAACATGTTTTCTGAAGGTCAGTTTATCTCTTCAGAAACCACAAGATGGTATTAGCTCTGCTGCTGTCAGGATGAAACCCAAAGAACTGGAGCGTCTCAAACCTAGTGCTGGCACTCGTCCTGCTTCAGACACTGATGACACCATGTGGGAGGAGCTTCTTCAGGGAACAGACACTGGCTCCACAGGCAGCAGTGGAAGTGAGGGTAATGGAAGGTACAGCGGTGGCAGGACCTTACAACAGAGCTCCTCTCAGAGCAGCAATGATGAGAGTATGCGTCACAACGTCACTGGAGTAAGAATGAGCAACTAAATAAATAGAACATTAAGCTCTGGTAAATAATAAAGGCCCAAAGTCGATGTTATTATTCTGCAGTTATAATATGGTAGCCTAAATATTTAGTTTCTGTTGCATTTACCTCTTCTTTACGTCCCACTTAAAAGTTCTTGCACATACATTTGACAATGGTGCCCTCTACTGTTCACTTTGAGATTGTAGAATCTTTTCTATTAAAACACACAGAAAGCCTTCTCTATATGCAATGATTTAATTATTCTGTTCTTCATTGCAGAGTCAACTCTCCTGGCTTCAAGCATGTCATCCATCCAAGGACAAAGTCAGCGCCTTTATATGGGAACAGGGCGAGTGTAAGAAAGCAGACATGTCAGTTTTGGAGATCAGTGGAATCATCCTAAAACGGGTACTCGGTCCATTATTGATAATTATTATGCATTAGCAACAAATGTTTGAGCCTGATTAGTAAAATTAATTTTTATTTAAAATATTTTTTCTCAATTTGTATTTTTTTAATGCACAACCTGTAGTAAGTGGTACAGTAATACCATCGGATTCCAGTGTTGTTTGATGATAACTTGATAACATGGCTGTATTTATTATCATGCATATGTTTATGGGTCACTTATAACCTGATTTCTTCTGCTGACAGGTGAAGTTGGTGGAGCAGGATGTGGGTTACCTGATGTCTGGTGTCATAGTCACATCCACTTTAGCACTGCTTCCGTTTTTCTTCCGTCTTGCTCAAGATCTGGACAAGTTAAACTTTAGCTCCCTGTGCCTGTCGGAGATATTGGAGATAGCAGTGGGGCCACCTAATGCCAAGGCATATGTCTTTTACATTATCACAACTGTTCAAAGAATTTGCCTCAGTGCCCTATTCTTCTTCATGATTTGTGTGGCTGAAAGAACATATAAACAGGTGAGTGGAGAGTCTGGTTAATATTATAAAATGTTTAGCAAATAACTTTCACATTGTTTTTTTTTTCCTACAGAGATTGATATTTGCCAAATACTTTAGCCATCTGACCTCAGCCCGTAAGGCCAAAAAATCTGAGGTTCCTCATTTCAGACTGAAGAAAGTGCAAAACATAAAGATGTGGTTGTCGCTGCGCTCTTTCCTCAGAGTATGTACTAAATTGTTTCCTTATTTCTTGATCAACTTTAAAAAGCTCACAACACTGCTTTGTTTTTCTTTTGCCAGAGACGAGGACCACAGCACTCTGTCGACGTCATCGTCTCCACAATATTCCTTTTAGCACTTTCCATTTCATTCATTGTTTGTGCCCAGGTCAGTCAATCTTTTGGAATATAATATACTATACTATACTATAATATAATATAATATAATTGTTTGAGGTTTGTTTTATTTAACAGATTCATAACAATTATTTTTAAGACCAAAGAAACAAAACAAAGCCATTTTATTGTTGATGGATTCTTTACACAATAATCCACCTTATAAACAGCTATATACCTAAGAGTGCAGCCCTCAAAACTGAAAGCATTTGGCCTCGACTTTAAACACATTAAACAAATTTGGGTTGGTGTGATTGTTGAGACTTTGGCGGTTCAAATCCCGCTCGCAACTTTATATACGGTTGTGTCCTGGGGCAAGACAACCCACATTGCCTATGAATTAGTAGGGTTGTGTAATTGGTGTTTGATGGTAGTTGGAGGGGCTGTAGGCACAGAATGGCAACCACACTTCTGTCAGACTGCCCTAGGGCAGCTGTGGCTACACAAGTAGCTTATCACCACCAGTGAGACTGTTGAATGAAAGAATAATGCAATCAGTTGTGAAGCATCAAGTAAAGCTCTATATAAAACTGATGCATTATTATTATTATTATTATTATTGAACAGACAATGACACATAAACTTGCATAACAAAAATGCATATGTTTTCATTCCACAAATTTGCAATGTTCAGACATGCTGCTGTACAATGTTGATCGCATGTTGGATTATCGAGGACACATGGCATCGTTGTCATTTAATGAAGTAATTATGGGATGCCTTTAATGCATGATTTATATAATGTGAGTACAAATGTTTTTACCTCAGATTCTACACAACCACAAGACATTTCTAGAGTCTCTGACAAACTGGGAGCTGGTTGTGTGGGGAGCCTCTCTTCTGCTCTTTCTTTTGAGACTCGCCACATTGGGCTCAGAGACCAACAGCAAATACAGCAACTCTTCAGTGCTGCTCACGGAACAGGTCACATGTCAAATAACAAAACATGATTCTTAACTAGTTACCACTGCAAATGCCTAGATTTCTGGGTAATATTTCTGTTGTATGTACAGATCAATTTGTATCTTAGGATGGAGAAGAAACCCAACAAGAAAGAGGAACTCAACATAGTGAACAATGTTTTAAAACTGGCAACAAAACTAATGAAGGCAAGCTGACATTTAAGCCATTCATTCAGATATATTCAGATGTTTTAAGACAAGCACTGACAATCTTTGACTTTAAATGTTTGCTAGGAGTTGGATACTCCATTCAGACTGCTGGGCTTGACGGTCAACCCTCTGATTTACAACATCACCAAAGTGGTTATTTTGTCTGCTGTGTCAGCTGTGGTTAGTGACCTTTTTGGCTTCAACATCAGAGTAAGTATGCGATAAAGTACTGTCAAATTAATCCCGTCTTCAGTGAGATGGACATGGAATCTTCTGCCTATTTGTTTTTTATCGTGATCATATTTTTGCTTTTCAGCTTTGGAAAATCAAGCCTTGAACCGTACAAACCACTAACAAACAAATACTGGAGGCAAGAGACAACTGTGTGCCTCTCATCTACAATGTGTGCCAACCTACTGACGTATATATTCATTGTCTGTGACTTTGAACCATTGATGAGAAGCCTGAGATGCTCTGACAATCACTCACTTCCCCAAACGTGACTGCTCAGCTGGTGCACTTTCCACTACCTGTGACATTAACCTAATGCTTAATGCCCCATGACCATGAATGACCATGAATGTTTCACAGTCTATGGCTAAATATAACTTTGTGACATGAGCTGAAGTCTGGGTGACTGTAAAGCTACTACAATTATAAATGAATACATTTCAACTATTAATATATTTGTACATTTTTGTGCACAATGTCAATTTATAGTTGGTGTTGGTGTCTGTATAGGATTTGCTGGTGAACTGGTATATTAAAATGGAAAAAGTCTAAATGCTATTTTATTAAAAAAAGATCAATAATATATATATAGCTGTATAGAGTGAATTTACTCTTTGGTATATGCTATTTTTGTTATAGGCTGCTGTAAAAGAACGGGATATTTTGGAGGAAATGTTGAAACCTTACAGACTTTACATTATGTATTGGGTATTTTTAACCATTTCAAGGTAGCCTACTTAAAAATACACATTTACTCTTTTTTTGTATTTTTATATTGAGGCTTATGCCATTGTGATGACAAAATAAAATGTGTGGCGGGAAAGTGCTCTCATTTAACGGCGTAACGAATCATCATTAATGTTGAAGTTGGCTGCGCTGACAAAATGCAGTCTCATGTACTGCAGTGGTGTCGCTCTAATAGAAACATTACGGTAAATGTAAAAATTCCACATTGCGCGGCAGGGCACACACCTCCAGCTCGTGAGGACGTCAGTGGTCATTCTCACAGCAGGGACAGGCCGAGCTGGGACCGTATGAGGTTTGGGGACAGATCCTTGGCTTCTGCTCATAGCCTACATGAGCACACTCCTCGGGAATCAGGTGAAATACTAGTTTATTGATTACAGTGCAGTCTTTGGCTATTAAGGTTAACCCAGACACCACGGATATAGAAAATAGAATGTCTTTATTTTGAATAATGTGTTTTAAATTATGCATTGTAGTAAATCAGGCTGGAGTCAACAGATGATGTGGCATCTTGATCCGCTGCTTCTATGATTCTGCAGATTTCAGACCATTGTTGCCGCAGGATACAAAGCCACTATTCTTTCAGCCATGCGTAATCTAAATGCAGCAAAGAAAAAATCTACAAAATGAATGTTTGCACTGTTTCTGTTGTTTCAGATTTGAAGATGAGCTGTTGAACCATAAGGACTCCAACATGTCCAACAATCAAACAGAGCCCAGTCCCCCAAACTCTTCTGATAAAGAGAAGAAGACAGACATGAGGGTGAATGAGAAAAAATGCTGTAAGTGATTGCTGCCTTTATTAGATTTCCACAGTCTGCAGGACGTGCGTGTAACTCTATAGGACTACTTCCAATAGAGTTAAAGCCACTTCTGTGTGAAAAGAACACTTTCCCCATCTCTGTCTCCAGATTTTTAAGACATGCCATAATGCACGTTGGATCTTTGCTATTTCTCTGCCTTTTCTATAAAGCTATTTTTAAATAATCTCGTTATCTTGTGCATCTATAAACTCTCGTGTGTAGCCTGGGCGTCCCACATGACAAATATTCCCACTGTGATTGTGATGATCGGTCTGCCGGCCAGAGGGAAAACCTACATGTCAAAGAAACTCACCCGTTACCTCAACTGGATTGGGGTCCCCACTAAAGGTAAACCCGATCATATACAGCCTGTGACTTTGATACAAGACACTAAAGAATAGTCAAATAGTCTCAAATGAATGATCCATTATTTACTTCTTTCTCTACTGCTACAATGTTAATCAGTAAAAGCATGTCACATCATTTTCATTGCAACATTAGAACATTGTAATTCAGTGTGATTTAATAGAATATTTGTGACTAAAGTTATATTAATGTTAAGTCATGTCCTTGGGGTACGCTTCAGTAAAATTCACAGGCAACACGTGAGCTGCAAACTGAGATATTGTATCAGGCAAAGTACTATGCACTGTTTGTACTATAAATAAAAGATAAAAGAAGTCATCTGGGCCTGGTGTTTTTATGATCATGTATTGTATGACGACCTGTATGACGTAGAACCTCTATGGAAATAGTTTAGTCTCTTTGTTTTGGATTCCTGCTGACATAATCTCTAAAGTGATGTGTCATTCTTGCAGTATTTAACCTGGGCGTGTATCGCAGAGAGGCTGTCCGAGCTTATAAATCCTATGATTTCTTTCGCCACGACAATGAGCAAGCCATGAAGATACGGAAGTAAGTAATATTAGTTGTTTACAGTATTTGCAGATGATAAAGTGCATCATGTATATGCTCACTGCTGCTGTTTCATGCTGCACCAGTGACTAAGCTCTTTTTGGTAAAGAATCAATATTCCAGCCTGACTGACTCAGCCATACTCTCTTAAAGTGCTATTGATAACTTTTTGATTTTATAGTGTATATTGTATGACATAGTGGCTTCTGATTCCTGACATTTCCAAACTTCAGTACCATCTCAGAACACAATGAGTCTAGTCTGGATTGACCCTAAACCAAGCTATAACATGAGACCAAATCAGGTTTAATCTAGGCCCAAACCAGACCCACATATCAAATTCAAGCCTCCCACCGGAGCATGACTAAAACAGGAACAAATCTCTTGAGTCATGCTATAAAGGTACCACTGCCACTCACCTAGATTTTAGTATGGCACAGCTGTCACTCTGGAGCTGGAAGACTGGAAGACCAAGCATTGGTAACAAAATGACCTGGGGTAATAATCCCCTGCCCTGCCTGCTTCTATGTTCTTTATACATGGTTAAAGGTATAGGACGTAGGCTTTTTAAAATAAAATGTATCATTTTTATGACTTTGTGGGTTACCATTTTGACCAATAGTTGAGTTTTAGTCCCTCCCCTGACTTCTACAGACTACAGACAGCCTACTTAACTAGACTACATCAAAGAACAGGGTCAGATAGTCAATTTTAATGAGTTCTTATTTTGTACTTTTTCGAAAACTTACGGACTGCACCTTTAAATAACGCTTGTTCTCTATAGACACTGTGCATTGGTGGCTTTGCGAGATGTAAAGGCTTACTTGACAGAGGAGGGAGGCCAGATTGCAGTGAGTACCCACACCCAACAAAAATAACCTTTATCAAATCTCACACATATTCTCTATTCACAAGGTTTTTGATGCAACTAACACAACAAGAGAACGAAGAGACCTAATCCAAGCATTTGTGAAAGAAAATGCGTTCAAGGTACAGATGGAAATATAATACTAAGTATATTTACCTTTGTCTGTCACTAAATGCAAGTCCTTTAAACAGTGTGCCCTTTTGAAACAGGTGTTCTTTGTGGAGTCTGTATGTGACGACCCAGAAGTCATTGCTGCTAATATTTTGGTATGATCTTTTGTCACATGCACAACATTTGACTGTGACTTTTGTCAAGGTCAAACTGATGACTTATTTATAGTGCCACTAAAGTGTTATGCTTGCTTACACTGTGACAACAGGAAGTGAAAGTGTCAAGTCCAGACTACCCAGAAAGACACAGGGAAAGAGTCATGGATGACTTTCTCAAAAGAATTGAATGTTACAAAGTGACATACCAGCCGCTAGATCCTGATGACTATGACAAGTAAGTATCAAATGCATTCATTATTTTTTTAATTACAAATATGTATAAAATATTGATGCAGTTCATAAACTGTACTCTAGGTGGCAAACTACACCATGATTTTCTGTCTTTCAATGTTGCCCTGCAGAGACCTGTCTTTTATCAAAGTGATGAACGTTGGCCAGCGTTTCCTTGTGAACAGAGTGCAAGACTACATCCAGAGTAAGATTGTCTATTACCTCATGAACATCCGCGTGCACTCCCACTGCATCTACCTGTGCAGGCACGGAGAGAGCTGCCACAATGTAGAAGGCCGTATCGGAGGAGACGCTGAACTGTCCCCACGAGGAAAACAGGTTATACTTCATGAATTTTGTGATCACGTTGGAATACTATGCAGCGCTGTGAATATAATTACATGTATCTTCTCTCCTTTAGTTTGCCCATGCCTTGCAAGTCTTCATTGAGGAACAAAAGTTGTCTGATTTGAAGGTGTGGACGAGCCAGCTGAGGCGGACCATACAGACAGCAGAAGAGCTGGCTGTCCCTTATGAACAGTGGAAGATCCTAAATGAGATTGATGCAGTCAGTATTTCTTTTGTTGGTACCGGCAAAGGCAATATCTTAATGATGAGACTGAAGCTGATTTTTAATAAGACCCTAACTGCCTTTAGAACTCTTTATCTCTGGACCCGGAGCTGAGAGAACAATACTGAACCGCACAGTGAACAAAATCTTCCATCCATTTTTGCTCATGTCATTATAAATCTAGTTTAACATCCAGCTGTGTGCTAATGTTTAAGTCCAGTTTGAAGGAATTCGCTTTCAAAAACATGCAATACTTTTGGGTTTATTGTCTGAATGTGGTTTGCTCTGTTTTGATCCCCCAGGGTGTATGTGAGGAGATGACCTATGAGATGATCCACAACACTTTCCCAGAGGAGTTTGCGTTGAGAGACCAAGACAAGTACCACTATCGCTACCCAGGCGGAGAGGTGCTCAAACTAACGTGAAATATATAGATCAACCATCAGATTCAGATTGTCACTATAAGTACTAGCATCTCCTTGTTCTTTAGTCTTATCAAGATCTCGTTCAGCGTCTGGAGCCAGTTATAATGGAGCTAGAGAGACAGGGCAATGTGTTGGTCATCTGTCACCAGGCTGTGATGCGCTGTCTACTGGCTTACTTTCTGGACAAGAGCGCAGGTCAGGTACATACAAGCCTATTTGCCTTTAATAGACTTGGATTTTGACTAAAATACATTGTGCTACAGAAGATCTACCGTACATGAAATGTCCTCTACACACTGTGCTCAAGCTCACTCCTGTTGCATATGGTATGGTTAAAATAAGTTCTGTTCAGTAACGTTTACAAGCTGGTGATATGTGTTCACTGGGGGTGTCTTTCAGGCTGTAAAGTGGAAATGTTTTATCTAAATGTGGAGGCGGTCAACACACACCGGGACCGGCCAATAGTAAGTGAGGCTGTATTTGTGAATAAAGGTGTCGTCTCAAAGCTCTTTTTCTAAATAATGATTACATGCACAAATTTGTCTAGAACTTAAAAGAAAGATATATATAATATATATATTTATTATGGGTTTTTGTTTGTTGTGTCTTTTAGCTCAGTGCTTGCTCACTGCTATCAATTGCCTGGCTATAAGACTTTGTACCTAATTAAGCCTGAAAAAGCCTGGCCTGAGCCTGTTACCTGTTGCATTAGTCTATATATTCTGCCTTGCTTGGCTGATGTTTCGTGTGCATGTGTTACGTGCTCATTAAAGGAATATGTCATATTATGTACCATGGTAATGGTGGGTCTTTAGAAGTTACATGTCACGGGTCACTGTGACTCACAACTATCATGGTTTATTAACCCTCGTGGTATTTCACCTTCTACCAGGGGACAATGCCGAAGGACCCTTCTCTCATTCACCGAAGGAATAGTTACACTCCCATGTCCAGTTTCGACCAGGTCAAGCGTCCCAGACTCTACAGCGCAGGCAATCAGCCCTGGCTGCCACTTGCACCCACTCCAGCCGCTCTGATGCCAGAGGGACGGCCAAGTCAAGTTAGTGACAGATAGTGTCAAAGGCTCAGTCGGTGTCACTGTAAGCTGTCAGCGCCCCCTGCTGTTCTGTCCATGTTGTTGGCATTTCCCTAACTCTGGTGTGATTGTCTGGCATTGATCTTTATGGAAACCATCTTTCTCTTTCTGTCTCTGGGTATGTTTAAACGAGTGTGCAACATTTACTCTTTATGTTGGTTTGGTTATGTCATGTGCATGTTCTGTTTTCAGTATGAATATTCATTTTGGAAACAATTATCGAGCAAAGACACACAAACATCAACACATAAAAACTACTGATTCCAATGATTTTGAAAATTGCATATTCACATTTGTGTGTCTTGTGTTGTGTCTTGTGTTGGTGATTGATGTCACTCTTTCCACATTTCTATCTTTCTCTTTTCCACATCTGTGTTAACAGTCTTGGATCGGCAGCAATTGTCTGTGAGTATTTAGAACAGTTGCTTGCTTGTTTCATTCAGCTCATATCATTACATCACATTATGCCTTACTGTTACTAGTTATAAGATGTTATTTATCTAATTATTGATAAAAGTGATTTTTCCCACCCTCTATTTAACCAGGAATGTCCCACTGAGATTCACTATCTCTTTTTCAGGAGAGCCATTGCCACAAAAGAATACATTCAGTAAATAATTCAGTGTAATTATTTTGTGTGCAGATAGTGTCTGGTACTTTATATAACAAAAGACTATTATAAATACTGTATGTACAGTATATGAGATGTTTAAAATGTTAATTTGTAAATTAATGTCTGTATCTTGCAGGAATGCCTGTGTGAAGGAGTCGACACTGAGAGCCCAGAAGAAACTAGTGGCGGTGTCAGCTTCTGATTGAAGTTTGGCTCAATATGCCATTGATAGAAACTGTTCTTTATTCGCACAAACACTTATTTACTGCACTATTTAAATCTATACAACTTAAACTCATGTATTAGATGTGCTAATGGGTTAGTTATGTCAACACAGTTTTCGCATGCATTTGTCTTTTCTTTTTATATAAAGTAGATCTGAATGTAGTTTGATCATGTGATACAATGTGTTAATGTCAAATATAGAGCTCAGTGCCCTGTCACATCTGTATTATGGCAATTGTTCAGGCTCTGTTGGGTTTTCCAACCCAAACATTTTATTTCGTCTCCACGCACAAATACATTTTCAAGATCTCTCATGCTTTTTGTTTTTGAATATTTGAGACTTAAGAAATGTATATCTGTAATTCTACTTCTCTTCTTTCACTTTCCCCCTGAAACTACAATTTAACATTATTTATTGACCCAGTTATAGTGGTTATTTATATCCATCTCCAGATGTGCCTTAAAAATCAATACAGTAGCCTCTATGTGTATCAAACTGTCTAGGGGATGAAACTGTTGCTTAATTAATTGTTAAACAAAAATAATGATTTAAATGTGTATTGCCATATTCTACACCCCAGCATATCTCACTACATAGGCCTACATTATCATCGCAGTCACCATTATGTCCCAGAAGTCATGTGAGTATAGTCCATGAGCTGAGTTAGGAGGGGGTGCTGTGGCAAGTGGATTGCCATAAAACACACACTATCACCACACACTGAGCATCATATCTCATAAACATGTGAGTATAGTCAGTGTATGATTTATGAGAGGTTGAGGATTTTGGCATGCGGGATGCCAAATACTGCACACTCACCATATCTAACTACAGGAATGAGTTAGATTCTTGAAACGTGCCACGTTCTAAATAATATATATAAATATTTATTTCGCCTGTCAATTTGAAGTTCCTTTCTACAAGAATACTTACGGTTTAGGGCGTGGTTTTGAACTTTACGTGATGACGCACCGGGGGCCGTAAACTGAGTCGTCAGACACTGGTGTTTATTGTTAGAAGCAGGGTGCATTGGACGGCCAGGTAGGAAAGCAAAATTACTCCTTATTCGGCTTGACCGTTACCGTCATTTTGTCGTGAGCATTTGACCACAGTGCAGACCTCATTCGGTCGACAGATGAATTTGCAATCGCCTGTTTATTACACAAAATGAAACGGTTCCATTATCCGGCTAATATTAGCATGGTGCATGACACAGACACATACATGTATGTTATCATGACTTTAAGTTCAATAAAGGTTCTCCATTTGATATTAGTTTAGTACAATTAAACGTCCCGATACCCTATTCAAGCGTCAGGACGAATATTCGATGTATTTTCTGTGAATTTTGACATATCAGCTAACTCCCTTTGGTTATCTCAGAACAAAGAGAATAAACAAAGACCTGTTCGTTACCAGGCTATTCGTTTGCCTTTCATCAGCAGTCTAATTGTTTGTGATTGTTTCTCTGGTCCAGTCCGTACATTGCTGTCACTGTCAGGAGAAAATCCGAGAGATATTGTTGGCTAACCAGAGCTTTAGCATTAGCATTTTGTGATTATTTATCTCTATTAAGTTTTGGGACAACAGTTCACAGGTTGATTGTACTCCATTGTTGTGTTTATTATCACTTTTTAAGCATGAATGCACATGTCTTGTAATACTGTGAAGCCTTTTGAAAATGATATATTGTAGAGTTGAGATAAACCTCTCAATAATATTTGAATGGTATTGTATGCTGAAATAATTGTTGTAATTGAAGTGTTTTGGAAAACCCTCAGGATGCTGCGGCTACGCTGTAAGACCAAAAACGGGAGCCACCTGATGCAAGGCTTGACTCACCAGTCCTGTGTGCAAGAGTTAAAGAGCAAAGTGGAGGAGCTTACAGGCATACCGTGTGATGTGCAGAAAATTATGGTTGGGTACCCTCCATCCAGCCTTGATTTACGAAATGGAGAAGCCCACCTCAAAGACTACCCTATCAAATCAGGTATGACATAAATGCACAGTCACTGTACTGTACACGCAATGACATGTTACTGAATATTTGATCATGTCCATAAAAAATAAAAAAAGATAGATCTGTGTACGTTGTTTACACAATCTTTACGATGATCAGCCTGTTTGTCCCATTGATTTAGCAAATAAAGAATCATGTTTACTAATCATTCTTCCTCTGACTGCACTGAACCTGTTTTGATGTGTACTTTTCTCCAGGAGACACATTGATTGTTGAAGAAGAGAAAAATAAACCAAAACCTCAGGATCATTCCACTGTGAACAAAGCTCCGCGCCTGGACGTCTCACCCGTTCTGGCACGCCGCGTGGTTCCTGCCGATAACTCTTGCCTCTTCACCAGTGTGTACTACGTGGTGGAAGGAGGGGTATATGACCTTGCATCTGCCCTCGAAATGCGTCGCCTCATTGCCCAGATTGTCTCCAGTGACCCTGCTGTTTATTCTGAAGCTGTACTGGGCAAGACCAACGAGGAATATTGCGCCTGGATAAAGCGGGATGACACTTGGGGAGGAGCCATCGAGGTGTCTATTCTTTCCAAATTTTACCAGTGTGAGATCTGTGTGGTGGACACTCAGACTGTGCGTGTGGATAGGTTTGGAGAAGATTCTGGGTACAACAAACGAGTGCTTCTCATTTACGATGGCATTCACTACGACCCTCTGCAGAAAGAATCCCCAGGCTCGGACGTACCGCCCCAGACGATCTTCTCCACCACAGATGACATAATCCTCGCAGAAGCCCTGGAGCTGGCAGATGAGGCTCGGCGCAAGCGACAGTTCACAGACGTTAACCGCTTTGCATTGCGCTGCATGGTATGTCAGACAGGCCTGGTAGGACAAAAAGAAGCACGTGAGCATGCCAAGGAGACGGGTCACACCAATTTTGGTGAAGTGTGAAGCTTCTTTAGTCTTTAAAATACAACCGCCACTAACTCTGTGTCCCATGTGTGACCGTTTTTATTGGCCTGTTTGCTTGTGTGATCCTCTACCTCACATTTTCCAGTGACATCCACTGAGAATCTACAGGCAGTATTCAGCCTCTGGCCTGTTCAGTATTACCTTCAATTATTTACTTTAGCAGTAAATCGGTATCAGACCTTTACTTTGAAAACTATGATCATGTGAATCTCTTTCTTATTTTGAAACTCCGAGGCACTAAATTTCAAGTAATGCATCTATAAACAGTAAATTACAAGTGACTAAACCCAGTAATAATAATTTTCCTCTTTACACTGTTGTTTTTAAACTCAACACATTGTTTGACTGTTATTCTTGGTGGTCTGTAGCAAATAGCAGGGAATATCCATTAATACAATCGACATAATCAAGTCGAGTAAATAAAGAAATGATCAATTGAGCTTTTTACTACATTTAACTCAAAGTAGGAATTATAGCATTTCTTTATGAACAATTGTCTTTTGATCACTCTATTGATGAACTTCAGGTGTACTGCTTCAACCAGATGCCTAGATTATTGATACACCACAACCTGAATGACTGGGCACCTACCGACACAAACGTGCACGTCTTTGTGGGTGTTTCAAGTGCATTTACATTATGTCATCACTTTCACAATTGTATTCCAGACCATGGCCAGCCTTTTCTTTTTACATTTGGTTTACGTTGGTGTGCTTGTTTAAAATTGAAAAATAATGGTGCTCAATACATTTTACACACTGAGTAAAGTGTTTTTTTTTGCGTTATGAGTATGATTTTCTAATATGTAGGCTTCAGTTTTTATTGCTCTCTGTGCTAGGGCAGTGACTTTAGTAAGTATTGTATTTGAAACACAATTTGAATTCATTTTGACAAGTTGCAAATATGTTACACATTTAGATTTGTATTTTCTTCACTTTAGCGCTGTTTAACACTCATACAGGTTACACAGTGTGTGTACTGGTCCCAATTGGTATTTTCTCACATTTAACTGCAGCTGGCTTCGTTATTTCAAAACACAATGTTAAAATTATCTATTCATAAGGTGTCATATTGTACACTATTGCCTCACCATGTGCATAACTATGTGTGTGTGTTGCCAAAAATGTGCAAATGATATTGAGTGGTGATGACTGGGAATAAAAGTCTACCTAATGTGTTAATAGCTCATATTTTGTTTTTGAATGTGGAGTATGTTCTCCCTTCTTCTGTTACTCAATTGTTTTCACTTTGTAGTATTGATTATTTCTGCCTGAGGCGATAAAATGCCTGTTGTATTTTGTATTAATCAAGTTCTCATGATTCTTATGTGGACATTAACAACGAATGTTCTACACAGAGCACTACACTACACAATAACTGGAGTTACTTGATTCTTTAACTGTGTCACAATTAAAAGCTATAGCAGATGGCATTGTGTATGTGAAGTCATTTTGTATCCATTCTTTCAAACGTGTATAAGTTGGGTTTTGATTTTAAGTTGACTTTACCTGACACAGAATGTTTCAGTACGGTGCATTTAGGGAAAATGTATTAATGTAACTGTAGGGGCTCAGACCACGCCCCTCACACCCCAAAGCCTGTTGGGTGAGAGGCATCTCTAATATATACACCACAAAATGCAAATATGTAATGAACATAGTGAAAAGAGCACAAAGATTACCCATTACTATATTGTAAATCTTATTTAAAAATGTCTTATGCTTGCATAAGTATGATGTGATTTGAGTAACTAGTACCTAGTATTATGGCAATCTCTAGTAAATGAGTACTTTTACAATTTGCCATAACTCAACGTTCCATTCATGGCTTCATTGACATAACCTGGATACAATCTTACATGTCTGATCAGTTAATAAAACAAATATAGATCCGCCTGAAATGTCTTCAATGAGAAATAATAGTATATTCCATCAGTAGTCGTGTGTTTGTACCAGCCCTTGGCTGTCCAGTCTTTAGCATAACGCAGCTCCCTGATTGGCTGAGGGTTTAACTGCGCACAAAGTCCTTCTGCAGGTATTCCCCTTGAGCTGCCCAGTGTCTGTCTGCAGCAGCGAGGAGCAGAAAGAGCAAAGAAGACACCTACAACGGTATGTTTGTGACTTCTGTATAAATGTATCGTCCATTATGTGTGTTATACGAACCTAATTACAAGATAACAAGTCAAATGCTTTCATATGGGCCTATTATGTTGTGCAGTTATTTGTACTGGGTTATTTGCTGACTTTAGATAACTTTATGTATTGTTTTATCCACATATGTTTTCACTGACTGGGAGTAGATAAGCTAGTGATATAAATGTATCTTAGCCATAACAATAGAGAAATTATGCATTTGATTTTTTTTATTGTCATAATCAAAACTTACATTACTGCTCCTTTGAGTTTGGCTCGTTTCCCTCCTTCAAATAGTATCACAGGAGATGTGTATAATTTGTGATCAGAGGTTATACATGTTAATGCTTTCTAGTGTGATGGTGACAGTGAAGGGACAAGCCACATCTAAAAATACCACACTCTGGGATGACAAACGCATGTGAGGCATCAAATATTTAGGACCATTACAAGATAATATGACCTGGAGCTACATAGATAATAACATAATGATGACTTATGTAATGTGAGGTTCCATTGTCTGGAGGGCATTTATAGACTTGTGGCATTTGCTGATTTCTAGTTCACCGTTCCTATAAGGTGCTGAAACCAAGCCTTCATTTCTTCACATTACAGGGCCATTTCTTTAACAGTTACCTACTTTAGCCTGATAATTCGTTTGATGTACACACTAAAACCTAAATATTACTTTAGATACTGTTCAAATATAGTATCCTACTGTATCCTGTAACATTGAACTGCCACACCCATACAATTCAAGTTAATTGAGTAAAAAGGGCTGAGTAAAACAGTGTGGTCAGACCAGTACATATCATATATCCAGCCATATATTTCAGCAGATTATTTATCCTGCCTTCCACTACCTCCTGAAACTGATCCCATTCAGGAAGATTAGGAGTGGCATGTGTGCTGTAATCCGAGTCACATGCAGCAGGAGGACTAGTTAGATATCTGTCAGAAACACTTTCAACAATGACACTCATTCAAAACCAATTTGTCCACCCAGCCGTGAGGGAAGTGTGAGGAGTAGCACATCACATAGTATACATTTCAACCACATACTACTTAGTTTACTAATGACACTTCTGCTTATTAAGTCAGTCACTATGTGTACCATTTAAAATACCGAATGGGACTGTTTCACTATGTGCAGCTCTCTGAACTCGCTTATACTGTATGTTATATTGCACTTATACTTACCTTAATATATTTACAGATTAAGAAGCATTATTCTTTGCTGCTATCTTTGGTGAAGAGGGGCATTAAGATGCCCAAAAGCGACACCTGGCCAGGTGGCACCGGATTGGACACGATGCCTGGCATTGACAGCTCTGGCAGTTGTGACAGTGTCCTCAGTGTCAACTCAGGCTTTGTGAGTATTGTCATTTAAAGTCCTTTAATAGTTTAGTTATACATTAACATTATAAACTCTGGACTGGAGTGTGGTAATGCCACTAAACACCTTTTTGAATGTCTGTGTATTTCAGAGTGATGACAGCCTGGAGCACCTCTCTGCAGAGGAGAAGGCTTGTCTCATGTTTTTAGAGGAAACCATTGACTCTCTGGACACTGAGGATGACAGTGGACTCTCGAATGATGAACCTGAACAGCCTGGTCCTGGAAATGTGGCCACAAAACAGGCCGAGCTCTCATCCTCCATGAGCAGAAGCACAAACAACAGTGAGTTATTATTTAACAGTAAACACAGGTCTAGATATAAAACAGATATATTGATTTTGACAGACTTTTAATTTGACTTTTAGGTGAACAGAAAGATACCACTAAGCAGCTTGTAAAGAAAGATGCTGACAAAGCTTCATTCCCAAGCTATCTCGTTCCAACACCTTTTGTCGTTGCAAACCGCTCTCGACCTTCTGCAGCTGCTGGTAAACCAAGTGTCACTTCCAGAAAGTGTCCTTGCCCTAAACCCACATTCAGCCCTCAAAATCAAGACGTTGGTCCCCAGCTCCACCAGACTGACCAACCCCCTCCGGTCCCCATAGAAGTCAATACTGTAATTCCTCCTACTATAACACAGAACAACTCTAGTAAAACAGCTGACAGTTTATTGCATAGAGGGCCACTGTCCTACGATGCACTTCTGTATTTAAGGAAAACTGCATCAGCAAAGAAAACCCCTCTTTGTCCCACAGTGGATCATACCATAGACTCCTCTGCTGCTGTAGAAAGCAGACCAGCTCAAATGAATCTATCAAGGTTTGACCGATTTCACCCTGAGTTTTCGCAATCTAGGTCAATTCCTCCAGCGGTGCCACCTAAACCTAAAAAGATATCTGATAACTCATTTGCTAAGACGCAAAATAAGGTAACTGTGAGGTCCACTTCCTCTTTCAGTGTCAAGCGTTCCCCAAATCCTGAGGCTGTAAGGCAAGAAGCTCTGCAAAAATTGGGACTCATCAAAGAGACAAATGAAACACCATCAAAACCCAACGCACAAAATGATGTGAACCCAGCTCCTATCAGAGATGTAAAAACTCAAATAACTAATAATAATCCAACAAGGAGTCCATCTTTTTGTGTCACTCGTTTGCCTCCAGAGCCCAAGAGCAGGGGTCTTCAAAGCAGCGCCAGTTTCCACCACTCATCCAGACATGGCCAGTCCAATGCATCAAATCCTGTACAAACCAACAGACTTATGACAGAGCCAAACAACCATCGCCTCGTAACAACTGAGGCTGTAGTAAAAAGTGCAAATACAGCTCAAGTTACATCCCAGAAACCCTCCAACAGCGTGGGCTACACTGTGATGGTGGTCCCCGGGATGGGAGCCGATAGGAAGGAGGCGCTACGGAAACTTGGCCTGCTCAAAGACTGACATAAAGACTGTTGCCAGTTTGCATGGTGTGCTCTGGAGGAGGTCCATCAGATTAAAGGATTTACCCAAACTAAGAGGATAAATAAGGGCGAAACATGCACACAAAGTCATTTTCTATGAACTTATACGCATCACCAATAAGAACCAGGACAGGAGTATGAGCATAGCAGCAGTAATGCATGGCTCACACATTTTGGATTATATGTTTACAAAGATATATCTGTATGCACCACTGTAGATCGATACCAGTATTGAAATGAATAGTTTCATGTCAAAGAACTTACGTAACTTGCTGCTCTGATACTTCTCTGATAGATCTCTTTAACAATTCACAAATGTGCCTTCTGTCTAGCAAGCAAAGCCTCAAATTCTGAAACAAGCTTCTTAACTAATGCACTGATGTTTGTAAACTGAAATTAAAACATCTTAGTTCGTTTTCATTACGTTATGGATTGGTGTTAACCGGTTGATTGGTTGATATGTCACTCACTGGCCATGTTATTGGGTAGAGCCCGTACCTAATAAAGTGGTCCCACCTGCGTCATGTTTTGTCAGATTTTGTGTTCAGTGAGCTTTTGTTGACCTTGATAGGACAATTGGCTATCTGAGCTAATATAGGCTTTCTATTCTATCAACCCACTCTGCTCTTTACTGAGCTTACCCATGGCCTGGTGTTTTTTCATCTTTAGTTATATTATTTTAAAGATGCTAATTTCTCACAAAGACCTTTCTGATGCTGCTTCCTGTAAACTGGTCTCAGTGAATCAGTCATACTCATCTTACACTCACTGCTTGAGTGATGTAGCCCACTCTGTTGTATTTTCATTACCTGATCGTCAGCCCTTGTCCCAACTGTGAACTTAGGAAAGAGTTTAATTTACATTTTTTAATTTTTTGAGTGTCTTAATCCTTAATCCTTCAACTGAAAGACTTATTAAGTAACAGTTTTAACGGCACCAAATGATTTCAAGGGCGACCATTAGCACGCATGATTTCTGTTGCGAGACAGATCAGCAGGAGGCTCATGTGACAGGCCAGTGTTTGAGTCTAGTGTGTCCCGACTCAAGCCAATAACGGGTGTCAAATTTTGAAACGAATACAACTCCAGGAATATTGAACAATGGACAAAGGAAATCAGACCACATGTGATACTTAGCCCCTGCCCTCTGCTCTCAGCAGCAAACGACTGATTGGAAATCTAACTATAGAAATAAACATGTATAATTTAAAGCTTAAATAAAGCTTGAATAATAAAAACAAGATATGTTCTTTTAATTAAAATTAAAAAATGTGTATTCATGTTAAAAATATTATATAGCATTTGTAATATTATATGGGGTCTATAGCAAATGTGAAAATAGTCTATTATATGTACCGTACTATATGTACACATGTATAGGACCATGACAGTCTTGCCCTGTAAGCAAATGTCATGGCACATTCACTCATTTGGGACAGCATGCGTGACACTCACCACTTTATTAGGTACACTGGTACAAACGTCAAAAGTTCAGGAGAAAGAAGTCCAACTCTGAATCAGCATTCCATAAAATCTCACTAGCGCCATTTTATTATTTTATTAGAGAAATGGTGTCCCTGGTAATAAAAAAGTGAGTGTATGTTTAACTTGTCGCAGGTGCCAGATATGCAAATAAAATACATCATTGTTGAAGCAAATCATTTATTGTTACCAAAACAAGAAGCATATTTCTCATAGGACTTACATTCAGTTAGCAAAATATATAGTACATACATATATGTAAAAAGAATATATTTTTGTGCATATAATTTCATAATATTTTTTAGTATCTGTCGGGGGTGTGAGATTTTCCCTTTTTCCGTTTGACTTTACCGTTAGAAACAGAAACATCCAGAGACTCCAGACGAAAGGGGCGAGGCATCACAGAGTCCGGGCTTAATGATGAGTTCACGTTTATATGGGACGTCCCGTTGTAGAGGGCAGAGGAGTGGATGACTAAAGAGGTCACATTATCAGTTTAACATCAGAAAACAAGAGTAATGTTAAATCTATAATTGTGCGTAAACAGGAGACATAATGTTGGTCTTACAGTGAATACAGGTGCAACATTTGTAAACCTTACCATGTCCCTTGCTGGTTTCACCTCCCAGCAGCTGAGTGGTTCGCTTTGGTTTGAAGTAACTGTTGGCAATGTTCTCGCTGTCACTACGGTTCAGCATTTCTTTGAACCGGTCTTCTTCCTCCTGCTAAAAACAAAAGGTTGGTGGCACAGTTAGGGTAAATGACACAGGTTATTTTAAAATGGGGCTGTCTTACCTCTTCTAAATCAGCAGCAGAGCCTCTATGAGTTGGCACTTTCTGAGGAACAGCTATAAAGAATGTAGAGTAAAATGTATTGTTAAAAGGTAAAAAAAATCACAGCAGAGCCATGTTTTACATCAGTTTGACATTGTATTTGTAGTATTATTGTAATAGACTTAACATTGACACTGGATGGCCACTTTATTAGGCTGACCTATTATTTACCTGGTTGTGTGCTCAATTAGCCATTACAATTAGCTTTGATGCAGGCATGTTCAAACCTGCTGAAGCATCAGAATTAAGACGTTTAATTGACTTTTGTTATGGCAAGGATGTTGGTGCCAGATGGGCTGTTTTTGTTTTTAAGAAATCTATGATCTATTTAAATTTTCACATACAATCATGTCTAGGGTTTACCAAGAATGATTTGAAAAATATAGAGATGTCTTATTGATGCCAGAGGTCAGAGACTGATTAATTTTTTGTTACATCAAGGTCTGCAGAAGACCATCTCTGAACGCACAAGATGACAAAGCAGGTGGACTACAGAAAACCACACGGGGTGCCACTTTACTTGGTACAAGATCTTCTTAATAAAGTGGCCAGAAAGTGTATTCAACCTTTCAGTGACCGATTTGTGGATCCCAACCCACTGTTTGGGAAACACTGCACCTGAAGGTAGAGTTGTTTTCTGCACTATAACATCTGGCAGCCTCCAGGTGGCGATCTCTTCATCCCAAACAGATTCTTTCTTGAGCCGGTCCAGGTTGCTGTAGTTACAGTCACGTCGTACCAGTTGCACCATGCGCTCCAGCAGACTTTGCATCAGCTGTCCATCCCTCTCGAGGCGACGGATCGTGGCCAGGTAGTCGTCCCTCTCCACTTCAAACTCCTCCTGGAGGTCACGGATTTCCAGTTTGGCTGCTTTTAGCTGTGGGACACAGAAAGCTATGGTAAGGTGTGAGAGTTTAATAAATACAAAACACCTCTAGGTTCACACTTTGAAGTCATTGTACATATTTAATTTAATATTTTCTGTTATTTTCATTGTTGTGTGTACAAAAACACATTAATGCCCAAAGTAGGGGTAAAAAATGTGCAACCATTCATGTCACTAACCTTTCCTTGAACCTTGACCAGAATTTGACTTTTTGCATGGACCTCCTCCTGAATGGAGTTATACACATTAAAGAGCACATTTTCACTCTCCTTGCTGTTCTCAGACAGCGCCTGGATGAGCTGGGCTTTTCTTTGGTCGGCAAACTTCTTTCTTTGTTGGTGCCTTCTCTGAAACTCCTGATTTCTGACCTGCTCTCCACCCACCACTGCCTGCTCCAGCTGCTGCAGCCTAAAGGATGAAGAACATACCCCATAAAGTGACTGCTACGCCATATAAATGTAGACTCTGTCATTGTGTTTGGTTGGTTTGCAAACCTTTCTATGAGTTGTTTCTGTCCCTGTGCTGTCGTGTCCTCCACTGTCTCTGTAGGCGTGTCTCCATCTGCAAATGTTTGGGCATCGACTGTGGCACTGGGTGCAGGAGGCTGGTCCTTTACAGTATTAGTACATTTCTGTTGGCAATAACAACCATGGTATTTTTAAGTTTTCTTGTGTTTTTCAGAATGACATCATATAAAAAGATGAGACATACCATTGTGGTGCAGTTGGGGTCGGCCTCCTCTATAGAAGTCAGCTTGTTACTGCTGGAACTTACTAGGATTTTGTAAATAACACCAAACACAAAGCAATCACAAAGTGCAGTATTTGCCTACCTGTGTCAAATTGTGGAAAAAAATTGCGCTGATCTAAACTCATTCTCAATATCCTACCAAACCAAGCTCAGTATGCTATATCAGAGTGTGTGGTGCTTTTGCATGAATTTCATAGTACCATTCTTGAGTTCAGAGCTCCCCCTGGTGGCCCGAACCTCCATTAGATCGGACAGCTTTGATTCATAGGAGAATCTTAGGACAGTAATGTCTTCCTGCAGCTTTGCCTTGGATTGCTGCTCTGCATTGTACTGGGCCTGTAGTTTTGCCAGCCTCTGCTCATAGTCCTATAGTAAAAGAAGCACATATTAAATCCATAAATCACCCAGCTTCAGTAGTGTGCATGTGGAGGTGTCGGTGTGAACAGCTTAAGTGCCTCTTTAATCTTCTCTTTCTCTGCTTCTGTGACACTGGACAGGGGCCTCGAAGAGACCAGGGGAGATTCCACAGGCTGAGCAGTCAACAAAGCTGTGAGACAAAAAAAAACATATAATCATACAGTGTACAGTACTTTATAATCTATATAAAATATGATTAGGAAGAAACAAAAAGCTTTGGATTGTGACTGAGATTTTTTTGTGATACTTTATTTGGAGAATACTTATACTTCTCCTTATACTTCTCCTTATATATAGAAATGCTCTTACTTTAGTATGAATCTTGGCTACTCTGTCCACATCTGGAAAGCCCTAATATAACTGCTTTAAATTATTTGAATTAAATCATTGTCCAGATTACATACATGATAATTTAGTGGTTCCCAGTTGGCCTGAGACAATCGCCTTCAACTTTTTGATCTCCTCCTGATACTGTCTCAGCAGGGCGTCCTTGGGGTCTTCATTGATTCGAGGCTTGTTCTGAATACACTTTGCCCGGTTGGCGTAACGCAGTGTGCTCAAAGTCTCCTCATAGTTGTAGTCTGCTGGAGATAGGCAGGCGATCATGAGAGTACGCGTGTTCCCCCCGAGGGAGTCCTGCAGCAGTCGGGTCAGTTTAGAGTCTCTATAGGGGATGTACTTGGACCGGCCGTCCACCAGAGCAGAGATGACGTTACCCAGAGCGGAGAGGGACAGGTTGATCTTGATTGCTTCGCGCAGACGCTCGCCTGTAGCACCTGTTTTAGACTGACGCTCACTTCCTGCCAGGTCCACGAGGTTGAGTTTACCTGCCCGCAGATGGTCTCGGCCATTTTCATCTGGCAATGTAGTGGAGAAAGGGAAAAACAAACTTTGCCTTACACATTCTTTATAGGACAATATTCTACACCAGCACTAGAAAAAGAAGAAACATTTAAGATATAATACTGAACATCTAAATCAATATCCATGTGGTGGTGATGTACATAGATACATAAAGATAATTTACACAAGTACTATTAAGTGTGGGACATTATCAGGACTCAAGACTGTAAGATTCCAGACGGCTACACGGGCTTACAGGCCTTTGTACTCATTGTGGCAGTCCCAAGCCTTGAAAAAATGAGTGGGTTGCATCAGGAAGAGGTGTAAAACTATCAATAAGCTGCACACTATCTGCTGTGGGGACCTCAGAGGGAAAAAAGCCAACAAAAGAGAAGAAAGATTCTCCTCATGACTACATTAATGAATGATTATGTATGACTGTTCACCTGTGTTGCAGATCTCCAGGTGTATGGTGAAGATAGAGTGAGATCTGGATGAGTCTTTGTTCATCAGCGTGTAGGCCACAGCCCTGTTCCTCCAGCCCTGCTCTAGAACTGTCTCACAATCCCCAACACTGTGGACTGTGTGCATGGAGAGGTCCCGCACGTACACACCGTGCTCTGGATGCTCTTTCAGCTGTTCACAAACACATTTAAAGTTGTTTTTTTTCACCATAGCAACATAAAACAGATTGTAGGGCGTGGCCAGAGATTACGTGTGTGACCAGAAAGACCGCTTTGCCCATCACATTGTATAGCAACGGTTAGTTTTTTTAAATATTATAATTATTAATTGAAATTATTCTCAACCCATTGGTAATTACTGAGTCAGTAAGTCCAAAAATGACTAAATAAAACTTACCTCTAATTTATTTCTGGTGTCATTTCCCAAGAGATCTCTTATTTCTTCATTGTAAATCTCCAAGTATGAAGCCCTTACCAGGAATTTGGTGTTTTCTGAACACTAGAATACACAGCCAACACATGTATCACAGCCAACACATGTATCACAGCCAACACACTTTGAATCTTGTGGTATTGGGAGAAATGCCTTACTTGTATGGTTTCAAAGATGTGCTCAAATGCCCGTGGAATGACCCCTTTTTGGCAGGCAGGTTCTGATGTACCCTGCATTGTATAAGATTTGCCGCTTCCAGTCTGCCCATAGGCAAATATTGTACCATTGTAGCCCTCAGTAACCCCCTGTTATTAAAAAAAATACCTAATGAGAAATGACCTGCATTCAATTTTAAAGTAATAATAGTCTTACTTGAGTAAACATTTTGACTACTCTTCCTCCTCTCTACATTGGTGGAATTACGTTGTGAAAAAGTGAGACTATGTGGAGCTAGCGAACAAAATAAAAGTCTCTGCACACAAGGCTTGCTTTTCTTGATTTTAATTTATTTATACTTTTATGAATTTGTGTAACTGAAATGTACAGAAAAAGGAACATACATTACTAATACACACGCTTAAAGACACACTTCACTGATTAGCCTTGGTTAAACACGTGCATTACATTGGCACACTTGATCAACCACAGCGAGCGCGCTCACTCTCTCACGTTAATGAGCGTAATCATTTGTGGTACAGATATCTCACTCTGGTAATATTTCAAACCCAAAACATTTTAACGGTTTTTAGCATTAACTACCTTCACTATTTCTTCACTATGAACTTATGTATTACCTTATTTATGTAACTTCTTCACATTATTTACTGTCTTTGACCAAAAGGCATCACAAAGACATACTCAATTATTATTATTTTGTAGATGTATTTATTTAATTTAGGTTGTTTGAAATGACTATTAACGTTACTTAAATTGTTTGTCTTATTACATACATTTCCAATAATAAATCAAACAGCATGTTCAGTTACTTGGTAGTTTTATACTACTTTACCTCTATACTCTCTCTTAAGAGTAGCCTATGCTTACCTTTTCCCTATAGGCTTAAGTAATTCGGTAAAACATAGGCCTACTCTACTTAAAGTAAATCATTTCTAGCAAGTCTAACTCACCTCTGTTGTCAAGTAAATCATGTTTGCGGTCATTAGAAATAGGATATAGGACTAGGCTTAATGATGGTGTCCAGTGGCCACTCAGGGTTCATTCAATAACCCACATTTGAGAAACCTACCTCAACCAAAGGATACGCGATTTCGTTGTACATCTGCTCAGTGGTGTGGTCGGTGAAGTAAGTCCCGTCAAAGGTGAACTGTTTTGGGGGCTCGTCCACTGCGCCTGGTTTTTCAATAAAACACTGACACCGCTCAAGGTCCACGGACAGCACCATCTTCGACTGTAGATCCATTTCCCGGTCATTCAGCGGCCGACACCGGACCACCACCTTTACCGACTCGGACACCATTTCCACAGCCAATTCTTCTTCAACTCTAAAGTTTCACATTGCCAAGTATTTTTAGTGTACCTTTTAGATATAGCAAGATAGGGACTGAAACTATGCTCTGCGCTAGTTCGTCTCGGTCTGTCCCCACAGCGTTACAGAGTCGCCTAGCAACCACAAACCGGTCCAGGTGATATTTGACCTGCGCATACCTGCACATACCTGCACAGGTGAAGGATCCAGCGGACTCTAATGGTAATTATCTCCTGCAATTTTGTATGACGTTACAGTCTGCAATTCCATTTAGACAAACTAGCCTACAAAGGACACCATGCATTTCTATAGTCTTTTGATATAAAGATGAACTAGTCGGCCTACAAGTAGCTTCTCAAAATCAGATCTGGACCCATCAAGGCCCAGAACATTGGATATACTAGATTAATTAATTCATTAATTTACAATAGGTGTGTAGTCCAAGCAAACACTTTCCCCTAAATGTGTGTGAAAAAAACCCCAACAAGACCCATTGTCAGAGCAAATATATTTGCACACACTGCATAAAAAAAACAGGATGCTGCTCTTCCTTACAGACTCGAGTAAGAATATGTTCATCGACACATAAAACCAGATATAAAAACAGACTTAAAATACTGAAATAAAAGTAACATACATTAATTTAGCTTTTTAAAACCTTGACAAAAGTACCCTTACTTGAGGTAACACTGTAAGTGCTGAGAGTTGTGTTTCAAAGTTAATTAAGGTGCACCCCAAAAAGATCCCAATAACACTAGAAGTGATTCACGACTGTAAAAATGTGCAAACAAATAACATCAAACCAATGTAGTTCAGTCACAGACAGTAGTCCGGGTTCAGACCCATGCCCTTCAGTGGGTACTTTTCATCCTTGTTTTGCTGAGGCCTTTGTGCGCTTTAGCGGCTTGTGGTCTGCTGGCATCTTCCTCCCACTCGTAACAGTGGTTGACCCGGGCACAGCTCAGCAGCCATGGCAGCTCATTCTGGTTCTCTGTGTAGTGCTCAATTAGTTCGGCTAAGGAACTAAACTCCAGCTTACATTTCTGTCAAAAAGCCAATATACGTTTTTAATAACTACTCACACGATTATTGATTGTAATTCTAGCTAAATAAACAGAATTGCATTACCTCAAGCAGGAATTTCCCCTTACGTGTGTTTTCTATGAGGTGAGAGACGAGGCCAGAGGGGAAGCGCATGATCAGAGAGCCACATTTGGGTTTTTTACGATGTGGACAAACCAGGTATGCTCCCAGTACATCATCTGCAAGTAGGGAGTAGCTGCTATCACTGCAACAGAAAGATGTAGGCGACCATTTTGGTGAGATTGAGAGACAATAAAATGAAAGATTATGGTGAGTGCTTTTTACCATCAAATGATAAAAATACTACTGTACTCACCATTATTTAGTTATTGAGAAACAACCATCTCAGTCAGTGCAAGAAATATCATAATAAATAAATGATCTGACATCAGTGTTTTTGAGCTTCTAGAACGTTAGGAAAGCTTATGAAACATCAGATCAAATTGTGACCCTTCATTCCTGTGGCCTTTCCTCTAAAGTTAGCAAAATGTTTCGACCTTTTAGATTCTCAGCCCTAGTTAAAGTGTGTGTTACCCACGTTGCGATTCCAGCCCAACACCACACAGCCTGAGCCAGCGCTTCTTCCGTTTCGGCCAGGCTTGGGGCTCGGGACCTCTTCTGAGATGAAGCCTTGTCTGGTTCCTTTGCTGTTTCCCCATTGAGATGAGAAATACAGTTAGTTAAATAAAGGGACTTAAAAGTTCATATTTAAAAACAGCTTTCAATTGACTCCAGAGCCGTGGAAAAGCAATCTCAGTTCCAGTTTTTCAAAATAAAACTGTAACGCTAACTAATGTGCTAATTATTCCTTTAATTTTAAATTAACAGGCCTAATTTTAGAAATTATTGCGGTTTATTTTGTTAACAGGAAATCAGAATGCCGGTTGGCTCGCATCACTTGAATGTTGTTCAGTCTATTATATAGCACTTATCACACAATAGTGAGAGACACGGCAGCAAAATGGGCCTACAGCCTCTCCAACCACCATCAAACACAACAATCAATCAATCTTGCTAATTCATATATACGGTACTGTATATAGGTTAGGTGGGTGAAGTGTCTTGCCCAAAGACACCACAACAGTGTGCATTGTTTGGAGACAAAATTGAACCCCCAACACCATGATTAGTGGACGACCTGTGCCACAATGGTGTGACAAACAGGTCTTTTTTAATAGTGAATTGTGAGATCCCAGAGTTATGCCACACCACTCCACAGTGACAGCCCGACACTAGAAATACTAAATTTTGCATTACCTAATCAACTCTTTCAATCTTGAGAGCGCCCTCTGAACAGTTGGCCCACCTGGTGATGTTTTGAGGTGCTCCTGAACTGTGCGCTGTTTGAGAGGAGTGAAAGTAAAAGAGCGGTAAGCCCCAGAGCGAAGGTCTTTGGTGCGCATGGCTTTCTTGCGAACCAAGGAAGGGGAGGAAGTGGGGAAAACTTCATCCTGGCTGCTGTGCTGGTCATCAGCGGCATTCTTCTATCGGCAGATAGAAAGTATATATTTAGTGTTGAAAACATTTGAAGAAATCCACATGACTTTTGTTCACTTGTTGGCAATGAGGACCACCGTTATCATGGATATCAGACATTGTATGTCCAAACAATGCACATTTATGAACTGAATACTTATGTAGTTGGATTTTTCTGGTGCAAATGTAGTGTTTAGTATTTTATAATGCAGTTGTGACGTCTGTGATGTGTTTTTAGTTTCACTTTCAAGATTGATTCCCACTTTTGCAGACTTACCAGTTTTTTTAAATTTAATATATTTTTAGTTATATATATCCATATCCATATCTCTATATATCTATATCTATCTATATATGTATAAGGATACACACACACACACATATATATATATATACATATACACACACACATATATACATATACACATATATATAAATAATAGAAAAATATTAAACCTTTGCACCAGGTAGCCACCCTCTAAACGGCGCTCTTCTAAAGGACACCAGAGCGCTGACACTGAGAGGAAAGCCATGGTTGAGGAGAGAGGGATTACGACGAGGTGCTGATCCAGACGAGGCGGAGGAGTCTATTTGAGCCTCTTCTGGATGTTTTTCCAAATAATACAACTGGAAACATCTGCACAGCAACAGGTTCAAGAACTGGGCCTGTTGGGCAGAGAGCACATATTTACTGAACCTTTGTTAACATAAACAGTCAGTTCTATTTGTATTCACAGAGAAAGATACAAGGCTTAGTATAGACTTGGCAAAACTCTTGATCAAACCCTACTAAAAACATTGAATCATTTAACATTATTTAATTCATTCTGATTTTGAAGACCATACAAAGGACTACTGCTTCATAAAACCTACAAAACTACAAATTCATTGTACGTCCAATTAAATGTTCCGTCATAATAATGCTCAATACTAAAAAAGGAAGTGTGAGCAGAGAATAAATGAATGCACCGGATCACTATTCAGCTATCTCCAGCAGAATATCCTAACTTCATATCATAATTAGATTTTTTATTGTTGTATCGGCCATCCCTACATACATACAATTGTTATTTGAGGTAACTGCAATAATAATACACTGTTGTGGGGCCCAGGTGAAAATGGTCTTACCGCTCTGGCATGCCGAGCTTTGAAAAGGTGACAGTAGAGTTGAGTGTAGGTGTTGCCGGGGTTGTGGGAGACAAAAGCAAACTGGGAATCACTGGGTCGAGCTGTGGACAAGGACACTCTGCGAAGGGCATGGGCCATCAAGAGAGTCTACAGAAAATACATGCAATATTATTCATTTCAAAATATCAAGGCTTTCATTACTTTTAGGGATGCACAGATATATATCGGCCCAGCATCGATATCGGCCGATATTTACAATTTTGGCTGATATCGGTATCGGCCTCTACAGATGACTGATGTTAATCTGTTGTTCTTAAAGGATAGCATCTAATATTTATGTTTAGAAACAGAAACTACTGGGAAAGTCTAATCTCAGGGTCACACAATCCAATAAAAATAATATTTATGGATTAATAAATACAATTAAAGCTGTTATTATTGTTATTATTGAATATCGGTATCAGAATCTGAATCGGGGAAATTGATCATTGAAATCGGCCAAGAAATGTCATATCGGTGCATCGCTGATTACATTTTACTAGGGCTTGGACAAACACATTTTCTGTTGTCTTAGCAAACAATAAGCATATTCAACAACATTCAAAGAGTTCTCCAGGATTGGCATATTTGAAGAGTATTTAATTTAAATCATGAAACAATTCAATCTTATTTTTACTCTTATTTTCCCACAATATCTGAAACATGTAATGTTTTTTGGCATTATATTTACACAAACGATGCTTGCTCACCGTTTCATCCTCATCATACATCTTTACTCCTTTGATGGAGAATTTCAAGGTTACAGGCCTTTTTGGTTTGCATGCCTGTTGAAGACAAGAACAGCTGTAAATATGTTCCGTTTAACCTCAAAAGTCAGTCATGGTTTAAGACTCACTTTTAGATATTTAAGCTGTGTGTGCAGTTGCTCAATTTGGTCATCCAAACACTGATCATCCACAGGAAATGAACCTACATACTGAACATCAAGGACATAGAGTAAACATATCAAACAAAAACAGTCAGAAATATACACGCACTGGCCACTTTACTGCTACTTCACACTAACGCCTACAGGCAGACAATCACATAACCGCAGATCAATCAGTTTAGTCATGCAGACCCAGGAGGATTGTGGAAAAGAAGATTTAAGCTCGTTTTCAAAGTGGGGAGTGCAGCTTCATACAGAACTGCACTTTGTAGACAACTCTACTCAACTCTACTCAACTCAACTCTACTCAACTCTACTCAACTCTACTCAACTCTACTCAACTCTACTCAACTCTACTCAAC
>JAVQKC010007823.1:0-11111 GCA_036025475.1 Philypnodon macrostomus
TGTCTGTCATATGGAATGCAACTGGAGGCAAAAGTGAGTCAACATTTCTGTAGATAATGTCCAGTAAAACCTAAAAATCAGCCAAAATACTAACTGTATACTAATGTTAATTAAACATATAATGTGAGGTACATTCACTAATGGCTCTGACATCACCTACATGTAGAGAGTTGTGTTGTCTCCTGTTACCTCCATTCAGGAATTTAGAACTTCCTGTTTACAAACTTTGAAATGTTCTGTAAGTAATAGTATTCTCAATGGAAGAAACATTATATTAATTTCCATTGTGATCGTATAGTGGCCTGTTGGGTCCAAGTATCTCCTCTGCCGAAGCATAACGGACAACACAGCGGTTCCCTGTCAGATTAGGACATCACTGTCAGCCCGTGCCCAGCTCCACTGACAGACCTATTAGCAGCATGCATGTCAATGGGAGCCCTTGCACACAAGACAGGATGTGAAATTGTGAGTGTCTGGCTGCATCTCTACACTGTATTTCAATCCTCTCAAGACCAGAAGCTTTTAGAGGAAACCTGCATTACAAAAAAACAACACAGATGACATTAGCAGGTAATTACAAAGTTTTTGAGGAATGAAAAGGAAACTTATTTGTTTGGAGACTTGTGCTGGATGGAGATTTATTTCAAACTCTTCTGTAATGTAAATGTTGAATTCTGTGCAATTATGTGCCATTATCTCTTGTAGAAAAACTAAAGGAACATTTTCAACATTAATAGATTATATCTTATGCAGAGGTTGAAGAATTACTCAAAATCTGCACCAAAGAAAAAATAATTCCACTTGAAAATAATACAGTTTAATAGAGAACAAAATAGAAAATAATGATGAAAAACCTTTGTATTTTGGATTTTCAATGTGGTGTCATTTACTTTTTCATTCAAGCAACAATGATATAATTAAAATGACTGAAGATATATCATTCTTAAAAACGTTGTTCATTTGGTTGTGCAGAACCACTTCTTCTGGGCATTGTCATTTCAGCATTTTATCTTCTTTCAACTTTCCAACACTCCCGAGTGCAAACGGCCTCAAGCTCCCAGACTGTCGCTCCCCAGGGAGCTTTAAAGTTTCTAATGCCTGTAATACATTTTCAGATTACACACAGATATCAGCTGTGTGCTGCTGCTTTAGACGTTCATTCAGAAACTTTCTAATAGAGGCCGATAATTACTAGGATTAGCAATTAGCATTTAGGAGGAGCCAACTTTGTCCACAGAAGCAATTTGATGGCAGCTATCAAATATTATTATTCAACGTGAAGAACAAGCACACAATGGGCTGTACGGTGGCTTTGCACAATGTGGTGTACATTAACTGAACTCTGGGAGCTGCCTAATGCTTTTTTAATCAGTTATTTGCTCTCCAAAATCAACTTAATTAGCCAAGCAAAATAAACACAATCACTGTTATTTTTAAGTGAGTTTTAACTCTAATGTCTTTGTTGTATTGTTTCTTGCCTGAACACACAGATGTTGTGATAACAATACACTTCTGGTGTATTCTGTAATGTTGATGTACTGCAGTAGAGTGAGACATGACTGCACACACAGCAGGAGAACTGAGGAGTGAGAGGAAGTTTGAGTTCCCCGTCACACTGAAGGGGATTCGTCAGTTTGGCCTAAAGTCCGTCTCCCTGCAGACAGCTGATGTTTATCTGCTCGTCCCATCTGGGCTGTGACTAAACATCTGGAGCTGCCACAGTGAGTGCAGTCTTCCACACAGTGATGACAGCAGAGGGCCACTGCTGTCCACCTCAAAATACATCCATGAGGTGAAGAGAACTTCATCTCAACAATGCCCAGGTCTATTCTTAAAGCTGACTCAATTAACAGAGCACTGCCCAGCACACAGGAAACTGACTGTGTTATTGTGTTCACTGGGGCACTGTAATTATCCTGATTGTGCTTTCATGAGTTTCTAATCACAACCATGAAGGATAGTCTACTTCAAAAAAGAAGCAAATTCCTTGCCTGGAGCTTTTTCCCTTAATTTTGCTTTGATTATGATCTCAGAAAATTATTATACAACCTTATTATCACTATCTGCCCACATAAAGAAACACGGCCATCAAATTAAAAAGCTATTTCCTGGCCACCCATGCAGTAGCTGCAGTGAACACAGCATATTGGACAAATGCAAAAAGTAGCCTAAACCAAACCTGTTCTTGACACCCACATTCTTCACTCGCTCCTAGCTAACCTCTGTGTCTTCGAGGCTTTCTCCTGCAGTGAGATGTTTTGCCGTGACTGGGAGGCCTTAATCCATTATGGATACTGTGTTTTAGGGGGATGATCTCTGCAGGATGATATAAATATCTCCTTTTAGTTCCCAACAGGACCAAGGAAACAGCAGAAGGCAGGTTACAGGGTTGTGTTAGTGCTGAACAACTTTCATTCAAGGTCCAGAGAAAGTAAAGCTACATACATGAGCCAAAGGAGTCAAAAATGTATACATGACACTTCAATGAGATTCTGTATGTCCAGCAATATGTATGTTTAATGGAGACGGTAACAGCTGCCCTGCCTTTGCTGACATTGGAATAATAAAACTCAAAAACAAGGTCTTGACAGCTGCTGTTAAGTCTGTCCAACTTTTTTATCTGAATGAGCTTTTGCCCTTTGTGTCCTCTGTTATGGGCCGCGCCACAGCAGGAGGATTTAGGTTAGCATACAAAGCCAGTGTGTGGTAAAACCTGACGTGTGAATGGTGGTCAATTGAGGGAGGATGGCGCAGAGCTACAGCTCTCTCCCACTGAGCTTTGATGCACCGCTCTATTAGTTTGACACTGTGGAAGACGCGAGCCTACTGTTCAGACAAAACACACAAACACAAGGGGAAACCAGGGGAGAGACACTACAAAAGGCTCTAATATGCAGAGCCCAGATATGTTCATAACTCATGCAACTCTGTTTCTATGAGGAATCCTACACTCTTAATTTTCCATTATGTGGCATAAGCCGTTGGTAAAACACTCCAGAGAGGATCTACATGAACAGAGCAGCGGTTATGAGGGATATGGAGTGGTGCCAAGCTGCAGTGAATCAGTTATGCTCACGGCATGTAGAAATAATTCATTGCAGGCTCTAAAAGCAGTCGAAGCATAGGTGCAACACTGTACAGATTTCCTGATCCGGGTGTTATTTCTGACTTTGGACCAAGCATTTAGACTGGGACTGTCAAATGTTAAGGGAAAACAATAAACACAATGCAATTATTGAAGTTGAAGCATGTTTTACATAACAAGAGAAAAAGACTGGCAGAAAAAGGGTCTTGTGGGAAATGCTCTCATAAAGACTGTTTGACAGTTACAAGGCACCTCTGTACAGGCACAATAAGAAATCTGTTGATTAGTTCAATTTTGTCATTTTAAATGTCATTTCCTGTCTGTTTAAATACAGCTCACACGTCTTTCCTCTGTTTGCAGGAGCCTGCTGGGGAACCTACTGGGTTTGTCTACTGTCTGCTTGAAGGACCAAGAGGCCAGCTAAATCCCTGAGTGATTCTGGAGACGCTGAGAAAAGAGGCCAACTCCACTGCTTTGTTCTTGCCAAGGCATTTTGAAAAGGCTCTCTGCGGATTCCCTGTTCTATTTAGTTAGCCCATGTAGCCACAACTCTCAGGTGCGAAGGAGAGGGAAACAAAAGAAGAAGAAGTGAAGAAGAAAGGAACATGATCAAGCGTGGGAGACAGACTGCATAATTAGTATTACCGAGTTGTGTCAAAGCTAGAGACCATGAGAAGAGACTTCTGAGATAAGCACACTCTGAAAACATCGAGGCAAACCTCCAGGACATTTGTATGCGCGAGTTGGTGTAGTTCGATTTTAGTTTGTTTTGGACGCCCATTTAGCTATGACTTTGCAGAGAGGCTTGGAGGGAGTGAGGACCAGCTACCACAGAAATGTTTACTTCTGGGTCCTACAGTTGGCTTGTTATTTTTTGATTGCCTTCGCAGCCAAGCCAAAAATGCCTGGCCACACTCACCTGAACTCAGTCCGTATAGATGGGGACATATCTCTAGGTGGGCTGTTCCCGGTGCATGCCAGAGGGAATGATGGAAAAGCCTGTGGGGAGCTCAAAAAGGAGAAGGGCATCCACAGGCTAGAGGCCATGTTGTTTGCCCTGGACCGTATCAATAATGACAATGAGCTGCTTCCTAATATTACTCTGGGGGCACGCATCCTGGACACCTGCTCCCGGGACACCCACGCTCTCGAACAGTCGCTGACATTTGTTCAGGCATTGATTGAGAAAGACTCCACAGATGTCAAGTGTCTCAGCGGAGGGCCGCCAATCATCACCAAGCCGGAGAGAGTGGTCGGAGTGATTGGCGCCTCTGCCAGCTCCGTGTCAATCATGGTGGCCAACATTCTGCGCCTCTTCAAGGTCAGTTACACTGACTTCTTGTTGACTTCTTCCAAAATAACTTTAAATCATTAATAAGTCAAAACACTGGTGTCACCAAGAGAGAGATTATTATTATCTTCTAACTTCTGACTATCTTTTGGCTACTCATTATTATTATATATTCTTCAATGAATTGCATTGATCTGTATGTGTAGGGATGCTGAATTTTGAACGTGATCCTATTATAGATAGACAGTAAAAGCCAGGCGATCATCTAACACTCGCACAAATCAATCCATTTATTTTAAAACCACAGGACACACACACCAACTGTTATCTCTCAGCTCAACATTATCATTATTATTATTATTATTATTATTTTCATTTAAACATTTAAAAGCAAATGCAAATGTGCAAATGTGTCATTGTGGACAAAGCCTAACTAACCCATTTCTGTTCTGGGCCCAACTGCTCTACATATGTCTGGAAAGTGATTGGTACAATGGCCTACATGTCAGGGCTGATTAATGTAATTATTTCATAGGGTGAACTAGAACATACACTTGTCCATCCGAGTTACTTTGAAAACTTTTGTGTCTTTTTATAGAGAGCAGCTGCCACACAACCATCATCATCACGCTTCCATTTTATTCTTAGCACTGTGCCAGGTGACATATTGTATCTTGCACCAGAACTGTGTAATTACTGAGGAGCTGACCAAAAAACTGTGCTGTTTTCTCAGACCAACCCATTTTACTTCTATTTGAGAACACTATTAAAGAAATAAAAAATATCAATCAATCAACATCTTAGCAATGATCAAAGTGTTTCACATTAGTGATAAAATACAGACAAAATATTAAATCCTATTTGTGAAAGTGAAATAAATGCGTCTTAAGCATAGACTTAAAAAGTGCAAAATCATTGGTAGAGCGTAAATCAGGAAGTACATTGTTCCACATTTTGGGACCGGCCACAGCAAAGGCACGATCACCCCAGTGATCATAAATATTCTGGTGTTAGGCCATATACTTCTTTTAAAAGCTTAAAATCAACCCTAAAATGTAAAGGTAGCCAATGTAGTGACTGGAGAACAGGGGTTATGTGATTGAAGTGAGGAGTGTTGGTAAGGAGACGAGCAGCAGCATTTTGTACGAGTTGGAGGCAAGATATAATATTTAAGTACATTTTAGAATTGTAATAAATGCGCATTGTTTGTCTTCTGTGGCTAGAGAATAGTGTCATGGGTTGGCAGAAAAGCAGGAAAAGTCATCTCTGAGTATGACACATCAAAATGTCCAACTCCTGTGCCGTGCAGTATATGCATTTATCGTCGTGCTGTTCATAGCATTCGGTTTATATTTGTTTTTTGACCAGCATCACAACATCCCCTAACCCCTGGAACTGGGGTTATACATACCTTACTGCACTTACAATCTTCAAACTCTGAAACCCCAGATGCTTTCTTGAATGTGGCTGCAGACAGCGCCAGGCTCCATAGGGAGGCTGTATAAACAGGCAGAAGAGGAGGGTCTGTCCACTTAGTCTTGAGAGATGTCTTTACACGATTATTGGCAGGACACTGTTTGGGTAGAAGCTGCCAGTGAGCTCTTGTGTGTTCTACATTTCCTTGCCAGATCCTGCTGTGGGAACAAATTATTTAAATCTTTCGGTTTTGTTCCTATTCAAGGGGAGTGACTCACTATATCCAAGACTTTGTGCCCTTGATGAGCTGAACATAGTCCAATCTATGATGCTTATAGCTCTCTCTAACAAATTAAAGTGATCTTATAAAATGTATATCAATCACAAGGGCTGTCTGTATGACTTTGATATCTGGCGCTAATAAAGTAATTGTACCACAACTATTAGCAGAAGGACATTTGAAAGAAGGATGTGTGCGGCTCACTATCCTTTAGGACGTTATATCCGACTTGTCATGCATGTCATGAATGGCCTCTAACATCTCAAAGTACAGTCCTACACTATTCAATCTGTCCTTGTCATAATACACTGCCGGTGATGACAGGGCACTGGGAGCAGCCGCCGTCTGAGCACGTTTTGCATATGACAATGCTGGTGCAGAATAACCATGAGCTCTCGTCTTACTTTCTATTGAGATTTGAAGGAAGAAGGGAAAGTGCAGAAGAGCTGTTTAATGTGCATTATGCAAATGAAAGTGGAAAAACATGCTGATTTAAAAGAGACACTTTGCTCAAAAAGAAAACCATCGTCTGAGCCGGAAGCGCTGGAAAAATATGGTCAGTAGAACTTATTGAGCCTGAAGGATATTTTGCACTTTTCAATAGATCGAGATTAAAGCATACACACTCTAAAGACAATACTTTCTTAAATCCCTTCTTCACAGTTGTTTGTTAAACACACAGTGCACAAAACCACTGTCAACATCACACCGGTCTGAAAAGTTTAATCAACTTACCGTCGCTTTTGTGTTTGACAGGCGGAACATTTTTAGTGAATCATAAACACTATGGTAATGTGATTGTGGTGCATGGAACAGGCCTCAGGTGAAAAAAACTACAACAGAATGTAGACTTTAATAAATATATGCTCCCAAATAACAGCTGTATCACATAAAAACCCTTATTCTCTAGCGTTGTTAAAGGCCACTGTGCTGCCACAATTAGCAGCTCTCTTAGCTCCAGGTTATTTACAGAAGAGTGAAGCTAAGCCTGTGGCACAGTATGGCTCTGCAGGTTCTGTTTTTCGGGTCAATAAAGTCACATAAAAATACAAGTAGGTCTTCTCTAAGCGGAACAGAGGGGTTTAGGAACAGGGCAACACCTGCAAACCCACCTTTTAACCTGAACCTTAACACATGAATGACCTGACAGAATGTTTGACAAGTAAATACCAATTCATATCAAAACACTGCCAGGACCTCCAGAAAGTGTAGTGATCATAAAAAAGAGGTGTTCTTTGGAGTAGGGACAATAATTGACAAAACAGCACTAAAACCTCTTATTCTGTTAAAACTCCTTTATTGTTTGGGCATGTCTTAATCGACCTCACTTAGCCCCAACACGTTTCAGCCATCTGGCCTTCATCAGGGGGATACAAAAATACCAAATTCATGTTACACTTGTAATTTACAGTCCACAAAGGCTAGCATGATGGCTAACTAAATATTTCTGCTACACAGTATTTGCCAGAAATACGTTTGTGTACTTTTTCATAACTATGCATAGTTGATTGGACTGATAGTGTAACCTAGACATAACAGCCCATAACTGTTCGTGTAGTTCATGAGAAACAATACAGTGTGATTGAAATAGTTTGATCGTTTTAGTTTTGGACTTCTCCTTATCCTCTTCATAGCGTTAGCTTGGCTAAAGGCAAAACGTTTGCTCAGCACTTCAGAGCAGGCAGCATTCCATACCCAGAGCGTGCCATGAATATTTTACTATATTGTTATGTAATTTACACCCAGGGATCAGGGTTGAAAGCTCATCTCAGCTTATTGCTGGAACCAGTTCTTGGTCTGTTTTCATCATCTGGCGCTACACTGCTTCATAAACACGTACAAAAATTGCAGTAGCACTTGAAGTAATTAGTGGTTGGATACTTATGATACTCAAGACAAACTGAGTGTTAATTAAAGCCCCATACTTTTGATTGTGGCTCCTACGTGGCACAAATCAGTGCTTGGTTTTGAAGGTTACATTTGCTGCAGTCAGGAATTGCAGAAGCTTGTACTGTTTCAGGTAGATGTCAACTTGCTGAGACAATCATATGCTTTCTGACAATGGTAGGGGGGTGGGTATTTGGGCAAATTCCACACTGCAGCTTTCTAAATTAGATACAAACTGGCGCAGTCAGTCCCCAGGACGAAGGCTGCTCTCAGTGGAGTGGGGCTACATAAGAGGAGCAGAAAGAACAGGGTTAAGATGCTGTTGTGCTGTCTGTGAAGCACCTCCCTCATTAGAGGCACTGGCCCCAAGGCGCCGCAGCCGAACACCCCCTCAGCATTTCACTGTGTTGAAACAGGGCTCTTATTGGATTTCCCCATCAGCCTACATCCCACTTGCTCTCACTGGAAAAAAAAACCCATTCCTCTTGCCATGAAGGTAAATATAATTTTACATCAAGATCTATAGCAAATACTATGAGGGTGTTGAAATAGATGCAGGAAATAATACCAACAAATTACAATTGTTCAGCACTCAACAAGCGGTCAGAATATTTGAGCACACAAGCTCAAATTTCCCCAGGTTTATCAGACATGGAATGGCAGGAGAAATATGCCATAATGCTATGATTAGACTCTATCTGTCATTATGGAGAAGGTCAAAGTCACATTATCACAGAGAAAAACTGCACAAATGACACGATTGAAAAATATACTTAAGATACTGTATATTTTTTTGCAGATGCCATCATTGTAACTGCAGAGTACATATTTCAGTAGAAATAGACTCAAGTTGACATGTCAAATTCAGACCCATGTTCCCATAGTGCACTCTGTCACCATCACGGACCTGCAGCTCACTAGAACTAATAAGCAAAGTCTAACCTGCCACATAAAAATGCCATGAATCCTGGAACTTTCTCACACAAGCCAAAGTCAAATTATAGACTTTCGGAAATCCCTACATCTGGACTGCCCAAGCTGCACAAACAAACAAAAAAGAAAGTGGATCAAGAAAATGCCTCCAAAAGCTCAAACTGTTCAATTGTTTCCCTCCGTGTTCAAAGGCTGGGGGGCTTTGTGCGGTTTTATCTGTGCCCCTTAACTTGACTTTTACAAGTGACTGGACCGAATCCATGTAGCCATCTTTCTCGACCCCTCAGTTCAAACGCCCTCTTCCTCCATTACTCCGGCTGCGGGGGAACAGCTCCTCCTTTAGTTCAGGATTAGTTCCATTTCGACTCACTTTGCTCACCCAAGCCTTAGTCGATTCCCCAACGGTCATAAGTCAAGCCATGGACCTTTGCTTTGATTCTTGTATTTGTCCTTTTTTGTATTCTCCACAGGCGAAGAGAACCGCCAAGAATGCAAATAATGCCAATACAGTGTTCTTCTTCTTGATAGGTGTAATTATTTGGAACATTTACCATAGTAGCCACCATGTCATGTGACTATGCCGAGCATACTGCATACGGGTTCAAACTTAAAGAACTTAAAAAATAATCTAAATTATCTAATTATTAATTATGAATTGTTCATATAAAATTTTAGCTACATTGGCTAACTAAAATCCAATCAGAAAGACATCTCATCAGTTCTTTTACGCCATCACCACCTCTACAGTGGAACCAACTCACTCTCTTCTGCCCCAAACCCAACCTAAGCAGCATTCTTGTTTTTGTCCTTTCTACAGCAGCTACAGCAGGAAAAGCAAACCACTGCCGGTATGATCGGCAAGCACAGTGTCAAAAAAACTGACACCCCTTGGTGTGATTTACTTCTTGATCATGCAATTTTTGGCATTTAATTAGCACTCACTATACCCAACCTATAGAGAAAATTCTGGCAGGGAAGAAACTACCCTTTTTACATGTATCATTTCAGTGTGTTGAGTATCCTAAAATCAAGAAAGAATATGACACAAATTCACTCGGGGTTTGCTCATGTGTAAAAGCTGTCACTAGTAACACTTTCTAACATTTCGATGAGTTGCACCACCACAATCACAGACTTTTCTGACAAAAAGTAAGAAAGAATAAAAAAACACCAACTGAGCGCCATCGCAAAGGGAGCACATCTATCACACAGTTTCCTTGAAAGGAGCGTGAGATTAAAGGCTCGGAGCTGTCTCACCTGCATAATCTCACCATCACCCCCTCCGATCCATCACGGCCCTGCTGCGAAGCTTAAAATGCAGCCAGAGTTTAACAAAGGCTTGAAGACGCCAACTAGACAAAAAAAATAGAAAATGACAAGTCACTCAAACACAGTAATCAATGTTGCAATGACGGCTGGTGTATTGATTTGTGCTGGAGTTGATTTTAATTATTTTTTACATGAGCGGTTCAAGTGACAGTGTCAGCAGATGACAGATGACTGACGGACTCAGAGCTCAATTATGGCTTTATTGTAGCGTCTGTGGAGATTTTGGGGGGGACATAAATATGAAACATGTGAGGAGGATCATAATATTTTCATAGCCACAGTTAGCCTGCCCGGTATCTTAAAGGGACTGTTGTGTCAGCCCCAGTGCCAGCCCGTATCCTCAGTGCACCCTCAGCGAAGAGAAAGTTTGGCCGCCTCCAGGCTAAGCAGCTTGGACGGTATCCAGATCCAAGCACAAGGCAACATGGAGCCTCCCTAGAGCCACTGCAGAGTCACAAAAAAGGGACTTAAGTTCCTTGTAGAGGCAGTTGGGCTTTACCAAGGAAAAAAATACATTCAAGACATAAATTAAAAATGAGTGTACTATAGTTTGGACTGTGAGGTGAAAAGGGGAACGTAAGTGAGTTTTTACTATACATTTAAGCAATAACAAATGCAAAACGCGTCACTGTGGAAGTTGGCTTAGTTTCACATAAGAGGCTGAATCAACCTAAGAGTTTATGTAATCTGAGCTTCCTGTTTTGAATGTAGGCCACTACAGTGTGATAGTGATGTGATAATGAAGGGATGTGTGGGGAATGTGAAAATACAACTGGTACATTTATTAATGATGAGGCTGAAATTTATGCAAAACGTCATCCTCCCTCTGCCTCACTGCCACCTCAGCGGCAGAACCATCTCACTCTTCACAGCTTCAACACCTCATGGTC
>JAVQKC010007824.1:0-14747 GCA_036025475.1 Philypnodon macrostomus
ATATTATTAGTTCATATTACTAGTTTATATTATTAGTTCATATTATTACTTCATATTACTAGTTCATAATATTAGTTCATATTACTAGTTTATATTATTACTTCATATTACTAGTTTATATTACCTTACTGATCCATACAATACATTTTAAGTAGGTGCATCCCAATAAGGAAAGCTGTAATCAGTGTTTTAAAGATTGTGGGGTCTTGGAAACGTCTGGCACATAATAATTTGTGATCTGTTCTTATAGGTCATAAGCATTGACTTGCGCTCCAACCAGTTTTGTCGTGGACTGGGTGTTATACTTCCTGAAAATGTTGATGCTATTGCCAAGGATAAATCTGCAGTCACAGAGCTCCCCTATGTAAAGATGCTCAACAGAGTCCTGCCTCCAGATATAAGGGTTTTGGACTGGGCTCCTGCTGCAGAGGGCTTCAGTGCACGCTTTGACTGTCAGTCTCGCACATACAGATACTATTTCCCCAGAGGAGGCTTGGATGTGGAGCTTATGGATGAAGCTGCTAAAAGGTAGGTATAACTATAGTCATATTTAATAAGATTCATACGCAATCATATTTGGTCTTAATTTTTCTCATTTCTAACAGGTATGAAGGGACACATGACTTCCGTAACCTGTGCAAAATGGATGTTGGCAATGGAGTGCTTCAGTTTGAGAGGACCATTCTTTCTGCCTCCGTGGGACCAGCAAAACCACTGTCAGCCAATAGTACAAACCAATATGACATTTTTATATTTGAGATCAAAGGATTGGCCTTTCTCTATCACCAGGTACGCCAGCCTCACCTTCTACTCTCTTTATAGGGTTTTACCACCATTAAGACATAATGTTAAACCCACTGATTTATCTTGTATCTTAAGTCAAATGTTTAAATATTATTAATCTAATCTTGGCAGGTGCGGTGCCTGATGGCCGTTCTTCTTCTAATAGGGCAAAAACTGGAAAATCCTGACATAATCGCTCAACTTTTGGATGTTACAAAAACCCCTAGAAAGCCCCAATACAAGTAATAATTACTTAATCTATATCTACTATTATCACAGTTTATTATTGTGAACATTTCTTGTGGCTTTTCCAGCATGGCAGTCGACTACCCTCTTGTCCTGTTCGACTGTCATTTTGAGGGTCTAAATTGGACTCAAGAGAACGAAGAAGTGAACTATACATTTTCTATGCTACAGCAGCACTGGACACAGAGTGCAGTCAGAGCCAGTGTCCTCTATGGGATGCTGCAGGGTTTGGAAGCAACAGGTAATACTTACAATGGATTAAGCATTATTAAGATACAGTCAACAGAAAATATATTATGTTTCTCTCCAGGTGCTGAGCCTCCAAAACACTGCTTGCTTCTTGAAGGCACAAGGCCAAAAAATTACAAGCCTTTATTGGAGCGGCCATGTTGCGAGAGCTTGGAGTCCAGGATAAACCATTTTGTGAAAAGAGGCAGACTGGAACGGGAGGAAGGAGAGAATGGGGATGAAATGGTCTTTAAAGGAAAACGTTCAAAACACGCTCACAAATCACCCAGTCCTACAACTGACTCCGGAAGTTTAAACCAAGAAGATGTCTAGTTTTTTATATTCTTCAGCTCAAAAGGCTCAGTTATTTTTATAAACTGTAACAAATGCAGTCTAAATCTTGTGTATTCTTTTTTTTTTTTTTTTAATAAACATGTTTGAGGATTGTTGAGCTGTGTGGTAAATTGAAATTACTTGGGAACCTTTGTGGGTTACCAGAAAAAGTCGGAGGGATTTAGTTGTTGCTCTTGTCAAGCTATGAAGCTAGGTGGTTAGCTGTCAGCCGAGAGAATGCGAGTCAGATGTTTATTACTGCGTTAATCAACACGTATAGCTAGGTCTATTAACCGGGTGATAAAATTTAAATGGAAATAGCGGTGGTGTGGTTGTGACCTGATTTTTACTGAGGCTAGCGTTAGCCTGTTAGCAGTCCTGGGTGTTTACCAGCCCTAACGCTGCGACTTTTCTCGGAGTCTCCTTTTAAAGTCAAGTAATTGAAGGAGCCTCACTCCCAAGGTAAAAACAACATTTAGCTGAAGTGTCAGTGTTGGGCTACACACTGATAGAACTGAATCGAGTCTTCAAAGTACTGTTGATCACTGATATTATTACAATAAAGGCTGGAAGCGTAGTGCACAGTTTTTGTTTTTGACCAATAAGAGAGACCTATCAACCAGTTGACACTCATGTTGCATGCAGGAGCTGTTCAACATTTATACAGCAGGGGGCGCTTTATTTCCCCATGTAAATGATGTAAACAAATACACATTTACACACTGATTACAATTTGGTTAATTTTGACGTTTTTGGATATGAATCAGAATGACTTATTTTGAAGTATAAAGGTATATAATACGCCAGTGTAGATTGATATACAAACTCATTAAATGTAATAACTAGATGTAATTAATAGACAATAATAATAATAATTACATTTATACTGCAGTGTGGCCTATTTAGCACCACAGTGTCTGTACTGTTAATAGATTTTTTTGTACCTGCCTTTTGAAGATGTTCCTGGTAGGGCTGACAGGAGGCATTGCTTCAGGGAAGAGCACTGTGTCTTCAATGCTGCGTGAGCTCGGCTGTCCCATTATTGATGCAGATGTTGTAGCCAGAAAAGGTGAGAGGTGTATTCAGTGTATAAAGTGGATAATTGGGTAGTTAATATATATTCATTGTTAAATGAAGTTTCAATAAACAATTTGTGTTTAAACCTAACAGCAGTGTGATCTGAAATCCCATATTTGAACGTCAATATAATTATGACAGAGTAGCTCGTAGTCCAATGTCTTTAGGGCCTTTAGGAGGTTCGTTAAGAGCACGTGAATCATGAAGGCTGTCTCTGCTGACTGGCGGGCATTGATTTACTAATGTCAAGATAAAAATGCCACATAAGTAGGTGAACAGTTTTTAGCTTGAAGTCAAAAGCAGAGTATATTTGCTTAATGATTGTATCTATAAAGCTAAATAGTGATAATTATATAGCTTAAGTTTCTTATTTCTCTTTCTTCTCACAGTTGTTGAACCAAACACCCCTGCCTACCACCGTATAGTTAACTATTTTGGTTCAGAGGTCCTGCTGGAGAACGGTGAGATTGACAGGCAGAAGCTGGGTCAACTCATTTTCAGCAACGAGGAGAAAAGAAAGCTGTTAAACTCCATTACGCACCCAGAAATCCATAAAGCCATGCTTAAACAGATACTGCTCTACTTCCTTCGAGGTGAGTGAGTGTTCAAATCAGCCCACTTCATTATATTGAGCTGTGGGTGCACTAAGTCTGAGACAATTTGTCCCAAAGGTCTTGATATGCTGTCAAGCCAATTCAAAATACAATTGAAGTGAAATGTTCAATGTATGGTTTTGAAACTGCAATAGCATACTAATAATACAGCAATAGACATAAACTCTAGCGCATAGACGTCTTTATAGTTTAGCCGGGTTAAAATGACTTCTTCAATACAAAGTTGTTTGTTGCTGCCAAATTGTGTTACAGTTTTGTTCACCGTGTTAGGAGTGTAAACTAATTAAAATTGTCTCGCTGTGCTTCCCGTCCTAAGGGTACCGCTATGTGGTGCTCGATGTGCCCCTGCTTTTTGAGACCAGACGCCTCACTCAGTTTCTCAACCACACTGTAGTAGTTTACTGGTGAGTCTGCAGCTCATTTCTCCTCCATTCTGACAAAATTCCCAGATTGTTTGTTTGTTTGTGTCCAGGGCTTGACATTTTTGTGTGGCAATAGTGTTCTTCAAAATTTACTTTGTACTAGCCTTCAGTAATAATGCAAATTGTACTCCACTGTTGAGTGACTAACTATAGATTCTAATTGGGGAGGAAGGTGGTGGCATTTCTGAACATATCAACTGAAATTTTATCCTAAACCTGTGTTGACAAAATTAAATCTAACTGGTCAGTGTTACCAACCACCAAAATGACAATGTACCCACAATTGGCAGGTTGGCCAGTGCCAAAGTCAGATGTCAGACGTTGATAGCTATTAACTGTATATTTACACAAACATCCCGTCAAACTTGCACTTTTTAGACTTACTGGCTTAATTTTTTTCTCCAGTTTTTCTCCTCTCTACGCCCTGTTAGCTCCACACTCTCTCTCGCCTCTGGATTTTCATTTTTTTTTAACAAGCGGCACCATAAATAACCCTCATTGTCGGTTCCTTTCCAGTGACCCTGCCACTCAGCTGCTGCGCCTGATGCAGAGGGACGGGCTGACCCAGGAGCAGGCCGAGCAGCGTGTGGCCGCACAGATGCCGCTAAACGAGAAACGTGGCCTGGCCAACCACGTCATCGAGAACTCCGGCAGCCGCGAGGACACCCACCGGCAGGTCCTCAAGCTCCACACCAAACTCGAAGACTCCATGGACTTCCTCTTAGTTCGGGTCATCGCCATCGCGGCCACTGCTAGCTTGGGAGGGATATTACTGTATGCGGCCAAGATACTTTTGTCATAACAGCAAAGGGGCTGGATAGGGTTGGTCAGGGCGGCAGCTTAGGAAATAGAGCTACTAATTGTTAAACGTTGGTGGTTCAATTCGCGCTCCGACTACTTCATACTGCCCGCTGTGTCCTTGGGCAAGACACTTAACCCGCCATGCCTCCAGTGTCTATGTACACTGGTGTATGAATGTTGAGTGAGAGTGAATAAGTGAATGGTTCCTTGATGTAAAGTGCTTTGAGGAGGTAGAAAAGTGCTATATATAATTAAGACCATTTACCATATAGGTTGCTGTGTAAAAAATATGAAAATTTTGAAACCAGAAGGAGAAGCACTGACGCAATTTACTGTGAGATAAGTGTCAACCCACCCTCCGCCGAAGTTCATCGGTGAGGCGTGCTCTCTTGGCAGTTAATACGGACTTAGCATCATTAGCATAACTTGCACTGACAAATATGGTTTAGCGTGAAGGGTTTTAGGTGCAATTTCTCAGAAGTAGTACCTAACATTTGCAGATTCTGTACAAGCATGTACTCTATTTCCAGTTAAATTTTTTTTAAAAGCTGAGAAAAGAAATGCAAAAATAACCCATACTATTACTACGACCATTCACTTTTATGTTGATAAACCATGAAACCTTATGACGCAGCATTAACATTTATAGATTGTAAATACAAGCAGCAATTCTTAGAAAATCTAAAATTTCTAGTTTTAGTAGGCTAGAAGTCACTGTGGCACCTCAAATGGTAAAATATTCTGCACCTGTTTTAATTATAAAGATAACCTCTGAAGAAGCACCAAATGCCAGAGCAGTCCCTCTCACAAACATTTTTAAATTGGATGAAATGGCTGCTTGTAGTGAGAGGAATCTTAATTACAGCAAAAGGAACAGTTTAATTTTGGCAGAAATGTCAAGATTGTATGTTAATGACTGTATAATGAATGAAGACATGGCCGTGTTCTGGACAATCTGTTTTTAACACAGTAAAGGTATGGACTTCTATGGACGATGGTTTGACAAAGCAATGTGATCACTGTTATTTTCTTACTCACAATCCTAGCTTTTAAAATCTAGATTGTTTATTTTCTGGGAACACTTATCAGTAACTTTTTACAACTAGCTAAGGATAAATCAGACACTAATTCTATATTATTTTAATCTGTTTATTTCTGGTTATAATTTTGTGTATGTAAAAAAAGAGAATGAAGAAGCACACATCACAGTGTTGTATTTTGTCTTCAGAAAGTCATTTTTGAAGTCTGTTTGGTGACTGAATGGCTCGGACAATCTCTGGGTGGCGTTTGCTTAATTTCTCTGTGTTACATCAGGCTCTCTATATGCTCTCTATAGGCTCTCTATAGGCTCTCTATATTTATATATGGTATTTTGACTTTTACCTTACTTTCCAAAATCATGCTTGTGTTAGGAGAATTAGTGATTCTATGTTGCCCCTGGTGAATGATTGAGAGTGAATGTGTGGTTATCGATCTCTGTAAGTACCCTGCCTTTTTTTACCTTTATTTACCTTTATTTAACCAGGAAAGTCCCACTGATATTCAGAATCTCATTTTCAGGGGAGTCCTGACCCCAATGGGGAACCTATTGTACATGTTTTTAGCGGTAGGAGAAACTGGAGTGCCCGGAGGAAACCTACGCAGACACAAGGAGCACATGCAAACTCCACACAGAAGGGCCCCGAATGAGGAATCAAATCGAGTAGCCTGCCTACTCACCCAGAACCACTAATGGGTCTACACAGAGATTACATATGCTTTAAGATAATGCAATATTGTTAACTGTTATTGTTAATAATTGCCCACATTGGACAGTTGGGTGAGTTGTGTGTCAGTTGGGTTGTCCTTGCTACTGTCCACAAGAGGTGGGCCCATAGGATCTTATGTTGACATCATCTTGGCACTAAAACCCCACTGGCCTTATTTGCTTGGCTCCTATACAGTCCCCACTGATCTGATCTGTGCATGCATCAAAACACTGCAGAATTAATGCAAAGTGACTGGGGCTGCAGTGGGCGAGGGGCAGCTAACCAACGCTCCACCAATCTCACACAAACATGATACTCAACCATCACTGAGACAATGAGATAATCATTATTATGTAGTATTAGTTTCTTAAAATAAATGCTTGATATTGACCTGTTTTATGATGTTAGTAGGTCGTCTGTTGTCTGTAGAGGCCAGGGGAGAGACAAATCTATTGGTCAAAATGGTATCCCACAAAAACATTTCTAACATTTTTTATTTTAAGAAATTTAGAGCTGACTAGAGCTTTAAATAACTTCCAAAAATGTGCAATTTATTTAGTTCATTTACCTCCGTTTGCAATATGCAAAGTGAGAAGAAACGGAATCTGAATCCAGCCATGTGACCACACTAATATTCCCACTTGTATTTGAAGGAAGCGATTTCATCAGTGGTTATAGGCTGCTCACATCTTTCTGTCTGTTCATGTCAATCCCAGACAGACTTAGTAATGTTGAGATCAGGTTTGTGGAGCTAAACCAGGTGAAGATAGCATTTAAAAGCCAGGATATTGTCTTGGCTTAGGGTACAATAGTAGATCATATAAAAATCCAGAATCCAGATGATAATAATCATTTTGATTGTCATTTTACTGCATTTCTCAACAGTTCAATCATATATCCATACAACATAATCTTTTTTATGCGGATCATCTATTCTTAAGTATAGCCTCTTTTAAATCAATTCAATTTTATTTGTATAGCCCTATATCACAACAAAGCTTCACAAAAGGAAATGAACAAGGTCATTGCAAATAATGAACAAAGTTATAGACAATCAATAAACACACAAACAAAAAGACTGTCCCAGGACATCCCCCGTCCTTAGACCCTCCATCGGGGTCAAGAAAAACAAAAACAAAAAAACATTTATGGGAAAAAGCGAAACCTTAGGGGAACCACATGATAGAGGGATCCACTCCCAGGACGGACAGGCTATAGATGTGTCCAGGACTGATGGATGAGGTCCTTGTGGTAAGAGAGCTCAAAGTGTGTGTGGATGCAAAGGAATGTAATCAACATGAGACACGACAGGCGAGGCTACGGCCTGGCACCTCTGACCCCAGCATCCTTGTACATCTCAATCTGGCCTGTTATTTCCAAAACCTAACATTTGTCTGATTAATACTTTTCAATCTTGTTATCTTGTTTGCATAATTTCATGACTACAGTATATAACCCTTCCACATCTATAGGCTGGTGGAATGGCTTATTGCTTCGGGTTAGTTATCTCCCCCTCATATTTCTCTATGGAGAAGGAGCAGTGGACCTTGGTTTGACCTCTCCAGACCGTGTTGTGAGACCGCACTGAGGGCATGTATAGCTTTCACATCATAGCTTCTAGCATCAGTCACATTTTTAAACCATTATTTATAATACTATAATTAATATTACATGCTGTCCAATTTCAGATTTTTGCATTTGGAAGAAATATTTGTAAGCCACAATATTTCTAGTCAATCTTTGTTTGTGTTTTTGTTTTGTTTTTTTGAAGTTTAATTTATAGCCTTGTTAATTAAGAAACATTTCATGCTAATTGTACTTTTTTTTTCAATAAATGTGATTCCTCCAAGATTAGCACTATTAGAAAATGTCTTTAGTTTGCGAGCTGATGAGATCTTCTGTTAAAAAAGCGCAGATTAGGTGCATTTCCCTTTAAGGCCCTCTTTGGTGGAGTACCTTCACATAACGTAGTGTTTGCTAGTGGACCCCAAAACAGAAGGCCGAGTTCAAAATGTTTAACGAACCAAAAGTGAGCAGACCATGAGTGCAGTGAGCAGACCAGCGAGCCAACTTCTAATGTCAGGAGCAGACGAGACACGAGGGTGAATCTGGACAAAATGGCGAGCGCAGGTAAGTAAAAATATCATCAGAATCACAAGCACTCGTCAAAGAGGTTTTGTAGAGGTTCTACCAAGCTGGTTGGAATTATCTGCCAGCGTGGTGGTGAGGAGACCAGAGTGAAGAGCTGAATGTGTGCAGCCTCGCCCCCTACCTCTCACAAGCCCTTCTGAAGGGAGGAGACATTACGTAACTCAAACATGCATAAATGAAACTAAATACATCTCTAGGTATGTTTTTTTGACAATGAAGCAACATAGGAAAAACTCAGAATCCAGTTAAGCTTAGGGCCCCTTTAAACATTCATCTGTAATGGAGAGGTAAATGAAGCCATCAAATCTTGCTCAGTCTCCGCAGCCCTGAAGCTTGTTTCATCTACATTTCTACCTAAATTAACCAACCAGGGGTTTGTATAGTTTGCTATTTTTCCTGCTGGAATATAATGTTATCAGTCTTACAGATGGAGATATTTTGACACACCATTTTCTGTGGGTCAGATGAGTTCTTGTAATTATGTAAATGACTGTGGTCTGTGGACGGTAGCTGCAGGCTGGTCAGAGGTGGAGTACCAGGGGTTCAGAGGTAACACCAAGGTTCAAGATACTGTCAATGTTAGTGTTATGCATGCATGTCACAGACTGTGGGAGAGTGAATAGGACTGTGTTTAAATATTGTCTAAATGTCTAAATTATGCCAAAGTGGTTGATTTGTATTTTTTTCTCTTCAAAATTTTACATCATGCACAATAATTACAAAAAAATGTTTTCAACAATTAGTTCATTTTGGCCAATGATTATATTTTTTTTGTTTGTGAGACCTACTTGTGACCCAAAGGTTATCTAACATTTTTGCTGGATTTATCAATTATTATACAACCTTTAATTTCATCAAATGTATTTTACCATTTATCCCATAGTTAACGATATATATAAGGTTCAAATCAGCGGAACATGACATATTTACGTAACACTTTTAAGCCCTGAACCACCACTTTATCATCACTAATTTAGATTTCGCATCCCAGAGATTGTATCAGTATGGTAAATTCATATTATGAGGATTATGAGGGTGTCTTGAAAAGCGCTATATAAATGGAATGTATTATTATTATTATTATTATGCTATGCTTTGTAAATGTATTGGATGGATGGATGGATGATAAAATGATGTGCTACATTTGAAATGGCAATTACAAAACCAATGGCACTAACCCACAAGAATAATTTCTGAATTATGATTTTTATTTTTTCATCAAAATTATGCATTTGAAAGCTCTTATCTGTCTGTGCTTAGGTACATCTGTGTCAAGCATGTTCTGCCAACCTCACACCATAATCCTCTAACTGAAATGTTAGTTTTTGCTCTCTCTTCCTTTTTGCTCTCTCTTCCTTTTTGCGCTCTCTTCCTTTTTGCTCTCTTCCTTTTTGCTCTCTTCCTTTTTGCTCTCTTCCTTTTTGCTCTCTCTTCCTTTTTGCTCTCTCTTCCTCTTTGCTCTCTCTTCCTTTTTGCTCTCTCTTCCTTTTTGCTCTCTCTTCCTTTTTACTCTCTCTTCCTTTTTGCGCTCTCTTCCTTTTTGCTCTCTTCCTTTTTGCTCTCTCTTCCTTTTTGCTCTCTCTTCCTCTTTGCTCTCTCTTCCTTTTTGCTGGTTGAGATTGTATGTAACCAATTAACTTTACTGTTTGATGATGCTATTTTTTAATAGGTATTTGAATGCCATTGAGAACTCCTTAGACCAACTTTGTTTAACTGTCATTTTTACCAAAAAATGAAGACATCTAGAATCAGTGACAACCCTATGACAGCCCTATATGACAGGACCAGTGGAAGTGATTCGACAGCTCGAAGTTTTGCCAAAACTACTTCATGTGATGGTTCTGGCAGTTTTGGCAAGGGTCATCTCAGACCTCTCAATACTAATGCTGCAGTTAACACAGTAGGCCTATTTCACAAAATCTGTTCAATCTTGTAGACTAGAGCAATGTGTTGGGCATGAAACATAGGTGAAATTCTCCCTCTCAAAATGTAATTTCTCTATCCATTATGGAGTAATTGTAGAATCCTATGTATAACAAGAAAGCAGCTACTCTACTGTATAGTCACATTTTACTTGGTTTAGAAGCATTGATTTCAACGAATTTCAGATGACATTTTAACCCACAGTTGTGTTAAAAGTGCTTTTTTGACGTATATATATATATTCCTTTTAAAATATTTGACTAATTGAGCAACTCATCACATAATATAGACACAATGTGGAGAATCCAATACATGTGTATTTTTGTGTTCCCCTCAAACATGAAATAAACAATAAATTTTTTAATTAAATTTGACCGTCACACGGTCATGACACCTTTTCTTGGTGTGACTCCAGTCATTACGTTGTTGATGTTAGCGAGGAGCTCTGAACGATTTCAACCAAAAATAGCAGTACTTTCAGTCATTTCTTTTGGTCTAAATGAGCTCAAACCACTCTCAACCAGTGTTATGGCAGTGTGACCTGGGAATGGAAAGAACGTCCAGTCCAAGACTAAAGTATTTATTTAATAAACTCACATAGTATGGTGACACAGGAGGTTGGAACAGGAGGTTGTCAGGTCAATTCCCACTCCATCTCAGTTCAGACTAATGTTGTGCCTGAATGATGGACTTTGTTTCTTCAAAAATCAAATGCTGTAAATCCAAACCATTCTCAATATGCACATTTTAAAATAATTGTTAGTTAATCATCTTAAGTTTGTAAGTAATCTAATATTTCAACTCCATGGTTCATACGTTGTCTAATTGCATCTCTCTTTCTTCAACCATCTTGGATCATTTGAATGTTAATTACTATATCCAATTCTAACCATTATTTGTTTATTTGTAAATCCCTTGCCTCTAAATGCCTTGTTGAGAGCCAGACAATGTACTGAATACTTAAAGATTCCAGTGTCTCGGAGATACAAAGCAGGTACTCCACTGTCATTCAGAAGTAAAAATGAACAAGTAGAGAAAATCAAAAAATCTAAATCAATAATGCAATAAAAAAAACAGAATTTTACACTCTGAATTTAGTTTCCAAACAAGGGAAAATACATTATCATCAAGGCTAGTAGCAAGACTTGTTCTGGATTTAGACATCAATTAACATTTGGTAGAGATAATAGAAGCTAAACCAAAATAATTAGCTGAGACATGCATGGTTTTGTATGTTATCGAAGTGGCACAGAAGTGAATTTACATAATGTTCAGTGGAGAATGAAACACATACGACAACCTCACAATGAAATGACTGTTCCACACACGTGATGCTGATGTTACCATGTAAACCAGTTAAGACTTTGATGACTGAACATCTCAAGCTCACTAATAGTCTCTTTTCATTTTGTTTGCCAACTTTCGCCAAACAGCTACAATTGGTGGAAAAACACACAATCTGGAGCCTGGGCTTATCACATGAAAAATGACATGTGGTATGGAACTAACACACTACCTCCAAAGCCAGCTACTGTATATCTTGAAACTGTGGGGAAAAATATGGTTGTAGCCTATACGTTCATAAAGATAAAGCCAATATATAGCAGCTTAAAAAAAATACATGACATTTTATATATTTCCACAATTTCTTCATATTCATTTTGTTCCAACATTGAATTATGTTTACTGTATCACTCAGCACAACATCAGAGTCTTATAGGAGACATTACAAGTACGTCAAGACCAATTTCTCATACAAATAGGACAAAGGTTGATTCAATGCAGGCGAACGAAATTTCACAGGGAGAATAAATTGAGATTGAATTATCCATTATTACATGTTATGGCGATATTACCTGAACTAGCAGAACAAATACAATATTTAATAGTGTCCGTTTCCTTCTCCTCCGGCCCCCATGTCTCCTGATATTAGACTCTACATAATGTAATGGTTTCAGGCAGTGCTGTAATTGGTTCCTCTTGTAATGGTAATGCCATAGAGACACCAAATGTTAAAATGTGCCGCAGAACAAAAGAGCTTATGTTTGTTTGGAAGAAATGGTTGGGTAGTCTTTATAATAAGGTGTGTTAATAAAGTATTTATATGGCATTAATATATGTTTATAAGCCTTTATAAGACATTTATAAACAGTTATAGATACATTTAAGTACTGATAAGCCATTAACAAAACTGAACTTCTATGTTAATAAACAGTTTATAATGGGTTTGTAAGGATTAATAAGTAATGTAAATTGGATTATTAATGTATTTTTAAGCTATATATATATATATTATTTAAGCTATAACTGTTAATAACACACGCACACACACACACCCACGCACACACACACACACACACACATACCCACACACACGCACACACACACCCACACACACGCACACACACACACCCACCCACACACACACACTTCACCAACCCGCCCTTGTATTATTGTAATGTGATTGTGGTGTCATCAAGTAACTAGCCATTAACTTAGGGGTAACCATATATAACTTTTATTGGGCCAGACTACTGTCCAATTCTCTCTGTCCTCTGCTCAGTTTAAACCTCTTTTGTTTCAAATGTTTTTGTCTAAACAGTTATCCGACCATGACAGTTATCCGACCATGACATTTATAATTGGGAATGATAGTGAAAACAGTTTAATCCTGACAATGTTATATGCAGAAGTGAAAAAGTCTTGTGAACCAACCGTCTGTGAAACATTGTGTTAGAGGATTGAGTGGTCTGACCAGAAGCAGTGAGGTTGTAAAAAGGCATCTGTTCATTTTCAAATCTATAAAAAGGCATTCACAGAAAGTTGAGACAGATGTTTCCATTTGTTTTAGGCCCAGGTGCTTTTCATTATTTCACTGAAATGGAAATTAAACAGCAGACATAAAATATAACTACTACTAAGTTAACTTATGACTTCACAGTTTTATGCCAATTTTAGACCCAATAGGCCTTTCACTGCAAGCAACTTGAGAGATATCTATTGGTCTGGTTTGAAATACCGAACCTAATGCTCCAAGAAATGGTTTTGCCTAAAGGTATTTTATAATCTCTTTATAGTTGCCGAGGACATTGCCTACAGCTCTTGGCAGGCTGTCCATCACATATAAAAGAACTTTATCAGGAGAGGTTCGACCACTTCATTGTTACAGTTCCCTACAACATTGGTTCCAAAGCATTTCACACCAAATATCACCTACAAAATCTACGCGGGGCTTACTGCTGGGACCAAAGCAAGCCAAAAAAACAAGAAATAAACAGGGTGTGGTCCAAGTCCAAACCAGGTGCCCCTATGTATCAGTTCCCAGACATGTCTCAAAAGCTTGACCAGTAAATCTAAACCAGGTCTAAGTAAAGGTCAAAGTAAGTACCACCAAAGGTCCCTTTACCACAGTTTGAGACCCACTACCATACACCACTAACCAGTAACTACAGTATATGCTTGAGATTGGTGAGATCTGAATACACATTGCATATGGGTCATCTGTGGTCCAGGGACACAAAAGTCATAATAGAAGCTGATAGAGCAGGTATGCAATTATACAGCTCATAATCTGCATATGAAGACATTGCATTTCTTCACAGACAGTTACCAGTGTACCAGTATGCTGAGGTGAAGAAGGTGCTTAGGTCATGACCAAAAAGAAGTGATTTTTGGATACAAAATGTCACAGTGCTCTACCTTTATCCAGGCTTGGTGTAGTTCAATGACTCGAGACCCCCTGTGGCTGGATGTTTTAAAAAGGCAACTGTTATATTTCACCCAACCTGTCTCCAAACAAACTTATGACATAAGTCTTTCTATAATATTTCAAACATTTGCTTCTAAATCATGTTACGTCAAAGAGCCTGTCTCCACGTTTTCTTTTTAAGGCAGCAACAGCAGTGTGTAGGAATACAGAGGAGCCATGTTATATTAACGTGTTTAGAGCAGAGCCATGAAATGAAACTGAGCATCACAAAGTCAATGTACTGTAACACCACAGATGCTATTCTATAATTGTTGATTTTCCATTTAAAAAGGAATAATGCAACATTTCCACCTTAATTAAACTGCTTCAGTCAATAGCATGGCTAAATGAATTGTTGCCGCATGAATTATTCTCCCCGTCACATGTGTGTTTTTTTAACAGGCTTTTATAGAATGGCAAGAGCTCAAATAAAAAGAAAGATGTGAAGATGCAGACCTGGCCACAATCATCATCAGATACCGTATTTTTCGCACTATGAGGCGCACTTAAAAGCCTTTATTTTTCTCAAAAACCAAGAGTGCGCCTTATTATCCAGCGCCTTATATATGGATTCATTCTGGTTGTGCTTACTGTGCCATGTGACACAAGAGATTTTGTGTCACACGGCGCTCAAGGCGCTCCGTCAAAATGTTTTGGTACGACTTCGGTAAAC
>JAVQKC010007847.1:0-13936 GCA_036025475.1 Philypnodon macrostomus
TTTGGAATGAAATTGGGAGGTCAGGCACATCCTTTCCCTGATTAGGCTCAAACCTGAAACACCTAATTACCCCCTGGCCCTGAACACATCTGACCAATATGATGGCAGTTACCTCTATAACACCACCTATAGACTGAAAGAAGAATCTACTTTTAGGGAAATTCATAAAAATGTGTCAAAAAACATCCTTCACAAACATCAAAAAAGTCAAATAGACCCTTCCCATGTTTGTCATGGTTTGGTGGGGCCCCTTAATTGCTCGTTAACAATATAAAAAACCCTTAGAAATCACACAATGTCTGATTAAGGTGCCTGTTGGCACCCCCAACCAGAGACTTGAAAATGACCTCTTCCCATGTACATTTTCCATTTCATATTGTGTTCATCATTGCTGCATGCTTGACCCTTCCGCTGAAAGCCTTTAGCTTCATCTCGCTGACTGTAAAACAAACTATCAAAGTCCAATGATGAAAACATAATCGTTGAGGGCCACTGGGGAACAATGATGCATAACAATGACGCCAATATCATGCTGTTGATGAGAGGTCCGGATTTACCCAGGTGACCTCACACAACCGGACATCAGGAATATCTCCCATAAGCCCGCTGCTATTTTTATTCCAATGCTAATCAGTCATCGCATGTCATTCTCGCAATCCAGACCTGTTTATTTGACTAGGCGCTAACGCCACGCCACTAACCATAGCCTAGTGACCTTGGAAATCTGGATAAAAGGGTGGCACTGAAAGATGAGTGTCTTCAAGGGGTCCAGCAGCTTAGCGGGCTTAGGGTGAGGGTGCTATTGTCTGCTTACAAACTGTGTAGAATTTAGATTAGGAATCGTCATCAACAATTTCTTTAAAAGTCTATGGTGGTACTGGAATGTGTACGTGCACATTATGTCTGTCGGCTTGCCTTTGCTCCACTAATAGCCCCCCGGTACGGCAGCTGATGACCCAGGAGTCGCAGCAGTCAGAAGGCCACCCGCTCGGGCCAACAAGTAACTATGAGGACCGTAAAAAACCTCCGGAAGTCTGGTTTAAAATGGGGGCTACTGAGTTATGTCATAGATCCTAGGCAAGCAAAACAACAGCTGCATTTGACTGGGTTATGATGACGACTATAATGAGCTAGTTACTTTATGCTAAATTAATTGCAGTCTTGTTAAAGCTTTAGTAGTCAGGTAAGTAGGTAATCTGTCATGATTATTATTTTAAGTTAGACCTGCCTTGGCCTCTACATTAACATCAAATCAAATAAAAATTATTCAAAGTGGTAACCCACAAACCCTAATTTGATGTTGCTGTATGAGGCCAGGGAAGAGACTAAAGTACATTATTATGATAGATCAACATGGCCAAAATTCTTGTGTGTGCTGGCTCTAAATGCTATGTTGAATTTGCAGGCCTTTACTAATGTACAAGTCAGTGTACAGTAGTTGAGTAACCCCAGTGACAGAGGCAGGCGGGCTCACTCTTGTGCCTGGCCCCCCTCCCATATTTGGCTAAGGCTCTGGAGCGTGTCTGGAATAGCTGGATAGTGACAAACGCTCACACTGGGACTACAGGGGCAGCCATAGTTAGACCAACACACTACAGTAAAGTTATCGTAGATTTTCATTAATATTGTGGACTGAGATAGAGTAAAATTGAGGCGACTATTTTGTACTTGCTGGTGAGTGCTGCTTTTTGATTTTTAATGTCACCATTTCCTCTCTTGATTATGTTTTGTTGCGTTTCCATGCTAACTAACAGCATCATTGCATTCTGCGTGTTTGGCACCTACACAGTACAAAGTGAATCATGGAGTGAGCATTTTGTGTGCGGAACATTTTATGAGCAGCCTCCAATTTCGGTTCACCAAAACTATTAAAGACTTAGGCTGGTAACATCAGGAAGAGGCTTGGAATCATGTATACGAACATTACTGCATCTTCATTTTTGACTAAGCTTGTTCGGAAGGCATGTTTTTGGTCTTGGTATCATGCTGTGTGGAGAAGAAGCTAGACAAATATGGCCGCCCTCTAGAATTCACCTTTTTCTTAAGCTGGATGGAGGAATCTCATTTGAAAATCACCCTGTGTCTGTCTGGAGCCCATAATGCTGGTATTTAGACGTGTTGCTGACAGCGCTGTGAGCTTTAGCAGCAGGTTCAAATCCCAGGCCTTAAAACCCCGCAGAGAAGTCCTTATGTCCTAAGGCACACTTTCTCTACTCAGGATACACTGTAATTTTTGCTGATGCGTTCTTCCTGGGTGACAGATAGTGCTAAAGCGTCATAGAAAGCACAAATATAGTATTAAACTATAGTAGTATAGTTCTAATGGCACTATTATTTTTAATTGACTGTTTTGTATGCTGTTTTTATGTGTCCATAGACTTGACACCTTCATCTTTGGTCATTTGTTTTCACAGCCTTCTAGATAACTACTGTACTGTACTGTACTGTGGGTTGAGCGGCAGACCTTTTCATTGACATTTGTCATAGAAATGTTTCAGTTGGTTGCAGATAGGGATTCTGCAATGGCCAGTTTTAGTGTATGCTAACGGCTGTTTTTGCTAGACATATTACTTGAGGAACTTTTTGGATCAATAGTACTTTTAAGAGTACTTTTAATGCATAATATGTAGAAAGTAATAGTACTAGAGTAAGACTACTTTCCCACCTCTGTATGTTATCTACGTAGATTTCTTTGTGTTGTGAAGAAGCAAGAAGTAATTTTTGGTTATTTGGGGGAAATACATGTATATTCTCCATGTTATTTTGTCTGTCATTCATCTATTTTTTTTGCCCAGTATTTTTTTTGTCAGTGCCAACCATGAATGCCAGTCAAACAGCATAATGATTGGACAGAACTACATCATCATGTGAGAGCACTCCATAGATGTCCATTACAGTTGTAGTGTTTCTAATCTCCTCAGAGACAGAGCTGACAGCCCTACATCCAAATACACACAGCCAGATGCACTTTTATGACACCACTGAACCAGGCCAGTGACAGACGGATGGACGCGCACATGCATATAAACCAAGCCTCCAGGAAGTAGACATATCCCAGCTCACAGGGACAGACAGGCAGACAGGCGGCCTGGATCTTCATCTGATCCCAGCAATGTTCTTTATATCTATTGCTTCTGTAGTAGTCTAAACGCTGCAGTCATGTGGCTCTGGTTTACATGCTGGGTTGTATTTCTTATCAGCAATGTGTATGATGGTGCCAGTAAACTTGCAGACTGCTTGTCATCCCAAAGACAGCTCACAGAGGACGGCTTGGAGTATAGTGTCAATCTTGCCATATTACATGTACTGCTAAATAAGACAGTGCTCTTACTTGGTTGTGTTCTTGAGTGGTATTGAATTTTGTTAGTGATGGAACTTTCGCCTTTTTCTTGCCTGGTTCATGCTTTTTTGGCACGTTGTATAGTGATTACTGGAAAATACAGGTGACCTTGCCCACTTACCATGTGGTATGAGTAGTATTAGAAGAATCTGAGCTGATGATCTACAGTATTGCCATTTAAATTGGTAGAAGGGTGAGAGTTTTTCAGTGTACCTTAGACATAAAACACATAAAAACACCTGTGGCATTGTGACATTTCTTCCCTTATGTTTCAAGATGTCGCTGTTCAGCTTCTTTGGGACTAAGGTGGGACTCCCACTGGCCAGTTGGTCACAGGCTTGAGAGATTTCCTCATCATTAGCGTAAGGTTTGGAAAGAACAACATGTTAGCTGTTAGCTTTCTGTACTGCATTCAAGTTTAGTTATTCATTCATCTTCATCAGCAATAAGCAAGGTTTACTGAAGCTTATCTGAGTAACTACAGGCCTTAGGTGGGGTACACTCTGGGCAGTCACAGGGGCAATTTTGAGTTATTAATTGACCTGCACAGTCAAGAATGGTGTGAGGAAGCCGGAGTACATGAAAAGAATCTTCTGTAACATGTGGAGGACATTCAGACTCAGCCAGTATGAAGATCTAACCCACAACCTCCTGAATGAAAGGCAGAAGCAGGAACCACCATGCAGCCCTAAATTCTTTAACTCTCTATAAGTCATAGTAAAAATGTAGCAACATGTGGGTACTGTGATGGTTGGTTAAAAAAGGTGTCATGGTGGGCGTATCAGTGACTGGCGCTAGGAAAACTGTGGCGGTTTTATATTTGCCATGTCTGCCCGCGGACTCATCTATCTCTGTCTGTCCAACTGTCAGCTCGAAGCTAACGTGACGTGACTGTATCAGTGACTGTGAGTGAGAAGGCTTTTAGGGTGATGTCATCTGTCATCCCAGGGCCTGTCATAAAAACGCTCACTGTCTCTACATACGGCAGACTAAACACAGGGAGGCGAAGTCTGATTCAGTGATTGTTAGTGATTGAAGAGGTATCAAAACAAACTGCACTTGGGAATTGGACTGGAAGATGCAAAGCTAGAATGTGGTGGAACGTAAGGAGCATTATGGCATCGCAAGGAGGTCCAGGGGGTTCAAATTATCAACCTAAAACACACAAAAAGCACAGTATAGGCTAATATCCCAGCTAGGTAAAGCTAGAGATAGATTACCAGGTTCAGCACAGCCGTCACCCACTGTTCCTGACACATTTCTACCGGGACAATATAGTATGCAGAGCCGTACAAAAGTTAAAAGATCATATTAATCCTTTGTTTGTTAAAAATACTCTTCATTGACTACAGATGAAATGGTGAATCTACATGGTTAATGGAGGTAAGAGTTAATAGTCTGCCTGTCTCTCTCAAATGCTCCGCCATGGAACTAACTGGCCACTGTCTATAGGGTACCCCATCTGTGCCGGGATAAACTTAACAGTTCATTTCTGCTGTGTAGTCTTTTTTAAACATTGACGTTGTGTGAAGTTGTGACCACCTATTTTCAACTAATTCTGGAATAAAAAAGGTCTTATTCCATAGTGATCTGCTGCACCTTATTGACTTGTGCGGTCTCCTGAGGTGTGCTGAAGACAGGTTGTTAAGCCCGGTCAGAAAGCTGTCAGTCAGGGGCAGACTCCCAGCTGTGGCACGCAGACTGGCCGTCGTCAAACTGATATGAAAACTGTGAAGGTGAATGTCACATATGAGTGTGAGACGCCCAAAGACCCGCTGACATCCCCGCTGACATCCCTGCTTGTGCATGGAGATACAGTACTGGAGACTCCTGCCTGAACATGTCACCATGTAAAAATGGACATGTAAGGTTAACCACTGCCTGACAGGGGTCCAAGAGTTTGAGCGCATTTCACACCAAGAACTTAATTATCAGCATTAATCATAATGATGCCACAATTTAACAGTGTGCTCAGAAAGGTGAACTGATCTGTAATTAATTTCTAGGCATGACTGGTGTGTTCACAGTATTTATTTGTCCTTTTTAATAAGAACTACCTTCTGTTCACACAAAGAGATCCACACCTCATTCGTCGAGCTACTTTGCATAACACTTAATGTCTTCCATGTGTATGCAATAAATCTATCAGGGCAGATGAGTTTAGAGAGTGGAAACACATCCTCCATATGTGTGCCTTTAACCATGCGCTTCACATTATAGTGCTTCTATTTCTAATGTGTTCCACACATAAACATGGGTTTGGTCTTTTATAAGGTCATTGTGTCTCTTAAATGTGTCAGGACTGCCTTGGAGTTTCCAAAGCTGTGGGTAAACAAGGAAACTCGGAATTATTGGTGTTAGATCCTCTTTCCTGTTAAATCACTCAAGATATCTACAGGGGAACTTTTTATGGCTTATTATTGTAAATTAAAATTGTGAACATAATATATCCTTGAGGAACACCCCAACTAATATTATTAAAGGACATTAAGGCAACTACTGATGAGGTTTGCTGATGCATTCTATGCATTCTCTTCAAGTGTTTAGAGCCACAGCCAAATGATGTCTATGTATGGTACACATTGTACCCATAATGAAAATAGAAATCCTTTTTATACCACATGTGATGGTGTATTTCACTTTGGGAAAAATATAATTGTTTAAGGCTATGTTAATATTCTAGTTCTTGTTGTTGATGCTTTTACATATGTAATGTCTGCATTAACTTATGATCCAATCACTCAATGTTTGTTGATATTAGATGTACCATCATGTATATAATCCACGTCCCAGCTGCTCCAACCATAATACCATGGGCCCAGTGTCTATTTATAATAAACCATTGGCCACAGGTGTTCCAATGGCTTTTTAATGGGCTGCAAGGCTGCGATGTGGCAATGAGACACTAAAGAGAAACACTTAAAGAGGATCCGGGCAGGAGGCACGTGTGGCATGAGGGTGGCACGTTCACCAGAGAGGAGCACCTGTCACATGAGAGATAGACAAACACACAGAGGTTAATGCAGAGGGGAGCATGGACTGAATTTGGATTGTGAAGAATTTACACCGTTTACAAGCATATCCTTATTCATTGTCACTCTATTAAACCAAACCAGCCTTTAGTCTCTAGAACCCAAAGTATGAATATGGACCCAAAAAACAGCCTTGCAATGTAAATACAATGACATCAATATTTTGAGCCCAATGGTACCTCGTTATTGACACTTTGTAGAAGTATGTTAGCACGTTGGTAAACAATGCTAAAAAAGCTAAGTCTATATAAATGTATAAAAATAACCATACAGCTTTAGTAAAGTTTCTAAAGGTAGGCCATAGTGTCCTTGAAAACTTGAGACCTAAAACTATCAATGCTAACCTCAAGTCCATTACAAGTCCATTGTATTAGCTTTTAGCATCCAGTGACTTATAGCCCTGTTGGAGTTTTCTAGCTTATGTTGCCTTGTTTTTGTTGATTCAGGCATGAGACCAAGTAAATATATCTGGTTGTGTCAGCTGTAAAAAGAACCATCAAGTTGTAGTTTAATTCTCATGGTCAGTCAGGCTGGACCTATACATTTATCTTCTTAAACAGTGGGAATAAGTACAGAGCCCTTCACCACAGTTGGAAACAAGTGGTCGTTTGTTTGTGTTAGCAAAGCTTCTGTGACTCAACCAGGCTAATTTGAGGTCTGCTGTAGCTATATATTGACACCAGAAGAAAGCTATTTATTCTATTCAGATGGTACATGCTGGCCTGCATACATTGCCAAACGCTAATCCACTGCTCTTTGGATTTAGATTGCATGTTGAATTGGAATAGGGTTTTTTTGTAGTGCTATTTCAAATTGTATGCACAGGCTTCCATTCATCATATACTAAATCCTGTTCATAAGTAGCTATTTACTTAAAGGCATTATTGCAATGTTTGAATTTCACTGACATCCTTATGGTTCTCAACCCTTAACATGCTTGTTGATTTTTTACCACAAATCTTTGTTGGACTCTTGTGCTGTGTCAGGAGTATGTTTGCAGCCCAGTTTACACATACCACAAGTGTGGGCTGAATCTTAAGGTCATGACTTTGTGACACTTGTTTAGCAGGTTCCACTCATGCTCCACATTGTTGGCCACATCCGTTCACCTCTGAGTCAAAGATGAGAACACTCATGTCTAAGGCCTTCCATATGGGCCTCCATATGTTCAGTGATTCCTGATTGGTGGGTTTGTAACTTTTGGTAGATTTAAGATGACTTTTGGTCATTTAAGATTGAAATATTGTTTTATTTACTTCATTTACACACAAGCAGCAGAACCTGAAAGGCATTCCCCCCCTCCCCAGACGCTTCCTCTTGCTTTGACAGGAAATCACTGACAACACTAGCTAAATGACCTATGTACGTATGTGTAGATAAGTGTGGAAAAACAATAGCCATATCAAGTTGAATTGAATACAGTAATCCAGTGGGCAGCTTTTATAGTCCTTTATAATCCAATGTATTACAGTGACCGTCTTGTAAATTTAGCCCAAGTTGAAGACCTGAGTGGACTCCCTGGTACGTGAGGCCACAGGGGTGGACTGATGAGGGGATCCCCTTTGATTACATCAGCAGGCATGGTTGCTGCATTCCTGGATGCACAGATGGGGTGGGAGTTGTAGTTCATTAGCGGTCTAACCCACAGTGCCGGGAAGGGTAGAGGTGCCAGCTCACCCCTTTCAGAAGCAGCAGTGGTATGGTCCCACCGCATGCTGTGTGATGGGAGGACATGAATCACATTGGACCTAGAAGGTGGAAGAGTTCAGTCAGTGAGGACTTACCAAAGGAATATAATGTGAAAACTCTGAATTCTCTAACTTGAAATTACTGGATAAAGAAGAGGAATTTAGTTTATTGAGTGGCCTACTGTTTTACAAGACCGGACCTTTTGGTAAGCAAAATACTAACAGCACTAAAATCTCAGTGTGTTCACAATCGTTTCCGAGTAGAATATTTGAGAAAAGAAACACCATTGTTTCTATGCAGTAGAAAGATATGGTATGTAGATTTACTGTTTCTAGTTTAGATGTAGTACTTAAATAATACACAAATTAATTCATAAACAAAAAAACAGTTGGTTAATAATACCACAGAACTTCTAATCTAATTGAATTTATGATACTTAACCACTGAGTTCAATTGAACTGTGCCAACCAGCCTGCCATAGAGATATAACCATAGAGAGTTAATCCACATGTCATCATTACAGACAACCACAGGGACCGTATGTTTACAGCTTCCTGACTTGCGCTGCGTTGCTTGTTGCTACTGTGGGCCGTGGGCTGTTGTTGACATGGGTTTTGAAATAGCTGCGGTTGGAGTGATCCACCATCTGTCCCTGGGGTCGCTCTGTTTGGAAGCCTGTATAGGCTTCAGTCATGTATATGTCCTGGATCACTTTGCAAAAGCTGGTATTGGAGTATCAATTTCTCCCTGTAAGCAAGTCTAGACAATGAGATGTGTCTTTGTTGTGTCAAAAAGAGCAGTGCTGTCTGGTGGAAAGTATTTGCATCTATAGTAAATATTTAATAATTATTTTGTCAAGTACATAAAATTCTACTTCGCTAGCATTATTTTTAAGTGAGAGTACTCTAATTGGAGTACAGATTTGAAGACTTTCTCCCACCTCTTTAATTGGGGGCATAAAAATATTCAAGTCATTCATGGCGTTGTGCAACATTAGAACAATCTTGCTAACATGATTTAGCAGCCAGAAATCAAGTATAAGGAGACAGCTCATCTCTGCCAGTGTAGCTCTGAGGTCTCACACTGGCAGTGCTCTTCACGTTGGCTCTTACAGACCAGCTGTTTGAGTGTGTTGGACATGATCCGCCCTGTTTCACATTGGGCCATGTGGGCCCACACTGACGCAACGTGACAGGGGCCTTAGTCCAGCAAATTGTCTATTATTAGCACCGGAGGAGCTGGGACACATGCTGGAGCTTCAGGTCAAAATAGATGTTTACAGGGATGGTTTGATGTAGGCTGGGAGTGGGACTGATCTGCCAAGCAATGGTAATGCACGTTTTAAAACATGTCATATTTGTTAGTACTGTATATCTGTTCATTTCAATGTGCGTTCAGTTGTTCAGCCTCACCATGTTTGTACCAGACTTGTATAGTTAGATGTCTGAATAGTTAAATGTTACAATGTCTGCTCTGTCTAGTCCTTGTGGTAAACATTAGAAATACAGAACTTCAAATAACCAAGGATTCCTCTCTCGTTTGTTTTAGATGCTGATCACACTCAAGGTCCTATCGACGGAAGCCTATATGCCCGGGTCCGCAAAAAAGACTCCCTGGAGGGAGTTGTCACCATCAACGGCCTCCCAGTCCGTGAAAACCCTCTGACCAATGCAGAAACCTCTTTACAGAACCCCAACCACACTCTCCAAACGACCGATCAGACCCTCCCCGTAACAGGCCCCACTGCCCTTCCTGCCGTAGACCACACCCTTTCCGTTAGCAGCGACTCTGGAAACTCCACCGCCTCCATCAAAACTGACCGCACAGATGAGCACAGCCAGTCCCTTCAGGGTGGGGTGAGTATTAACAACCCCGCAGTCACCCACCCACCTCTAAGCCCTCAAGAGAAAAGAGAACTCGACCAGCTTTTGAGCGGCCTTGAGCCTCCAAACCAGAGGCAAGCCTACCTTTCCACATCAACCAGTCCAGGTGGAGGTGTAAGGCATCTTGTCCCAGCACAGGTGCATGTCAACGGGGGTCATAATCGAGCAATAAGTGCCCCGACAGAGGAACGGGAGACAGATATTCTTGACGACGAATTGCCAAACAGTCAAGAAGGCAACAGTGTGGACAGCTTAGGAACCCTTTCTTCTTTGGAAGGCCAGGCCACCCCAGCAGATCTCTACTACCAGTCGCAAACGCCAGTCAGGCAAAACGACGGACCCTATCTCGAAAGAGGGGGTCTTGGTGAAAAGTTGACTGAAATGCCGGTCCACGGATCAAGAACGCCCACAACAATGCAGGATCACGGTGTAGATTCTCCATCCCCACAGGGAGGATACAACAGCTACCAGAACGGGAATGGAATGTACCGCTCAGGGTCCTTTGTTAACCAACCAGGCAGCAGTCCGGAGACTAATCCCAAACTAATGCCCAGAGCCCCGGAGAGAAGTACGAGTAGCAGGGAGGCGGTTCAAAGAGGTCTCAACACCTGGCACCAGTACAGTCTCCCCGATGATCCTTTTGGTCCTCCTCTTCAATCCACTCATAGTCTTCCGCATTTCCCGACTACAGCTTCACAGCGAGACATTGAGCAGTCCATTGAAGCCCTAAACATGCTAATGCTGGATCTAGACCCTATCAATTCCCAGATGTCCAAGTCTCACAGTGCACCAACTGGGGAAAACAACATCACTTCATCCCAAGTACCTTTTTCCCAAACCCTGACAAGGCCATCCTACCAGGCAGACTCTGCAATCCATGGTTACAACAACTCGAGTCCTAACAACAATTCCTTCCATCAACCGCAAAGATCTCCGGGAAGAGTTTTGGCAATGCCCAACCAGAGTCCAGTCATTGAATCACCCGCTTTCTCCCCCCATCGATCCAATGCCGGCTACCAACACCAAAACATCACCCCTTCACAAACCCCAGAACCCTATGTCCACTCTAGACAAGCAACGCCCCACTACCCTGAACAGACCCCAAATTTCAACCAGCAGAAACCAGTGAATTCGTACCAGGGTGGAATGGTGTCCCACTCCCCAGATCTGCAGGGTTCTTCACCATACCCAGGCTACAGTGCCTCCTCCTCCCCTGTACCCCCAGCGCACACGCCCCAGCCCAAGGAGACGTCAACCTCGTCTTTGGCCAGAGAGCAAGATCCAGAAGAAGAGCTCAACTTGGAAGGTCTGGTGGCTCATCGAATTGCAGGTAGGTCAAAGCAGGTCTTAGAGTCAAATTAAATGGTGGTACATATTTATTTTTTGGGTGTTATTGGTTCAGCTGCATAGATACAAATAAATGGCTTTGTTGTGTAGTTTTACTGTGTCTTACCATGGATAACATAGTCCTAATCATTTAGTGGACTGTTGATTGAATAAGAATGTTGAGCTATGAATAGTTGCTATGTTGTATACACAACTCCCTGACGGCACATGACCAAAATCAAACTGAATAATCCTTTTTTGCTTTTTTCCATTGACATGTTGGACTTTGCTTATGTTGCTAAATAACTGTATTCACTCAGCATACCTTTTAATTTTCCTTTATACTTTATCATCTTTCTTTTCTTTTCAATGTATCACTCTGCTTCCTCCTCTGCACTCTCCACCTTCACCTCCTCCCTCATCTCCACACTCTACCCTGACCTCTTCCCGCCCCATGCCCAGAGTACAACGCTCGAATCCGGGGCATCAGCGAGAGCATAACCCCTCAACAGTCTGATCGCCACCGATCCTATTCCTTCTCTGGTTTGTCTTTCACTCACTTTTCGGTTCTGCCTTTTTATCATACTCAATTCTGCACTTCTTACCATTCTTTTTTACGTTTTTGCCATTAATTCATAATACTAGTTTGTCTGACTTTTTGTACAAAAGTCATGTTGAGCATTTTTGTTATATGTAGGAGTTAGATCCAGAGGGATGACCCCTGAAGTACCCCAGGAGACGGGCCGACGCCGGACCACCAGTGAGGGCCAGTACCAAAGCGGCCTTGAAAACAGCTCAGCGGTCAGTTCACCAGACTTCACCCAGAACTTGGCCCTTAACCCTGGAGGAAGACCCAGAGAGGTACAGAAAGCAACATCTTATTAGTTTGACTACGTAGTCATTAATATGTGTAGGATAATATGTCATATTTGGTTCTTCCAGGGTCCTATGCACAGCTACAGGGAGGCGTTTGAGGACCATGAAGCCAGCAGCAGTCCCATGTCCAGAGGCGGTGGTGAGACCTCCTCTCAGACCCCCTGCTTCCCCGTGTCACCACAGACTCCTTACTTCAACATGAGTAGGTCTATCTCAAGGCAGTTAGAAAACTACATGCAGTCATATAGTTAGAAAATAAGTAAACCACTGTTTTCTCCACTATTTACTTTATTAGTACATTTAATGAATATGCAAACACAAGTTACTTCAGTTTTCAATTAAGTCAGGTGAAGACAAAGATCGATTATATTTTAGCTTGTGTTTTTTTACAACTTGGGACATCATCTAACTGGATATCATATGATTATTCTATAAATTCATGTTTTTATAAACATTTGTACTATTAGGTTCTCTTTTATCTGACACACTGTGTGATACAACCACAAAACTCAACAACTAGGCCCGCGTTGTCCCCAACAGCTATGCTATGTCACCAATGTGCACTTTAATCAGACATTAAGTGATTTCTAAGGGTTTTTAGATTTTTAATGAGCAATTAGCCCCCAAATGTCAAATATGTGAAGGGTCTATTTGATTTTTCATTGTTCTCTGCTAAAGTAAGTGTGCCCAGAGTCCCATTGGGGTCAAAAACATGGGGGAACTATTGAGGCATTCTTGATTTAATGTGCATATATATATTAAATATACACTAGCCCGGATCACTGTCTCAAAATTCAAAAATCAATTTAAAACTGATCCCGCAATTCGTTTTTGAATTATCGTGTTCACACATAGGATCTGTCGGACGCGGACCAACCTGATTCCAAATATATTGCCGAAACTCTTTAGTTGAAACCTTTACATCAGTAGCAGATAAAATGTAGTCTGTCCTCACAGTTATGAGCTTTCCACACTTTGACCCCTTCACTGGAGATCCCCAGAGCTCCACAGGACATTCAGACTTGTCCTGACCCAAGGCTTCAAACTCTGGAGTCTGTCCATCCACCCACAGCCAGTCCCCGGACAGAAAGTTTGTGTCAGCCTCACTGTTGATAAGAGCCAGGTTGGTGTAATGGGTCCTGCAGTGTGTCTGAGCTTCAGTCCAGTGCACAGATTCCTTAATGTAGCTATACTTTCCAACTGTAGATACAACTAAAAGCAGCAGAATGAGTATACTGTTTGGATACTCGCTTGTAGGAGATCTGAACTGTTTTGACAAAGGTTTACATATGAAAATCAGTTATGTTTTGAATATTTTCATATGGAAAGTCCCTTCCAGACACACCACACAGAGTTACATAACAGTTTTGAATGACATGCTGTATTTCCCGAGGGAGCAACTTTAGTATCATTCACTAATCATCTTAAGGCCAACAAAACAATGGGAGGTTTCAAATAAGAGATTTGAACCCACATAACATTGTCCTTAATTTTGCTGTATTCTTTATGTAAAAAGAAAAAGAAAAGAAAAATCACCCAGCTTCTACGCAAATCAGTGCATTGTTTACATAAGACACCAAGTGCATGTTCTAGACAGATAATAGATGAGGAATAGTAGGGAGTTCATCAGTTTACTTTACAAAAAATGATGTTGCTTTAATATTAGGAGGTGCACAGTGGCAAACCTCACAATGTCCAAGTAGAATTTCCCCATGTTACAGTGAAAAAAAAAAAAAAAAATATAAATATATATATATATATATATATATATAAATATATATATATTTTTT
>JAVQKC010007852.1:0-24474 GCA_036025475.1 Philypnodon macrostomus
AAAACATTAATTAGTGAATTACTTAATTGTCATTAATCAAAGATGTACCAAACTCAATCCAGTTCTGCATCTTCATGACATGTACCTGTGTGCAACAGTTGAAAAAGATCCAGCAAAGAGTTTTTGAGTTATTGCGTTCACAGCTAGGATCTGCGGACCGAGGTGATTCCATAATATCGTTGTTTCGCTGATAGAATTATAATTTAAGATTGAAGGTAAATAGGTAGTGTTGTTCAAAATCCGATTCAATTCAATTGTATTTGTATAGCCTTATATCACAACGTCTCAGAGGGCGATCACTAAACATCTTCCGATCCCACTACACTGTTTGTAATGGTTATTGTTCGCCTTGATGTAATCTGATCAGAGATGAGGAAGACTCCTGTAGTGATCCAGGAAGGATTAGGGCAGAACAAGGCAAAGTCAAGACCTTCTTTGACCTGAACACAGTAAGAGAGCGATCGTAACTGGCTGCAACTGGTATTAGAATAATTACAATGTTTTCCCTACGAGGAAGCCATAGTAGCAGCTATAAATGTGCTAATGCTAACAGAGCCTTCAATTAGCACATTGGTGAGAAGTACCAAACCCGCTAAATTATTCTTCGCTACAGTTTACCTTCCACAGTAGTTCACACTCGCGTTCCTCAAGCGCTTTCTTGTGTCTCAAAACAAGGGCCTTCACCTCAGTCTGCACCACCTTGGCCTTTATCTCCACCTGCTCGGCCATAGACTGGACCTTCTCCATGCTCAGCTGGGGACAGAAATAGGGTAATGTCAGTACAATGATTAAAAAAAGAAACACACTAACTACTACTAAATAGTATCTAATAGCGTCTCGTAAGCCTTATGCAGAGTACACAGTTAGTCGCAGGGCTAACTCAGACATACATTTATTAATATACTACAGTAATGTAGGCAATTCGATTTTTCTACTGTGAACCGCTGCTTTACTTTAATACTATTTTTTTTAAAAGCCTGGATTGTGTCATATTTTTAAGGCATAAAAAACAAAGATATCTCTGACACTAGCCAACCTCAAAAAGAATTAGGATACTAAATTTATGCTTGGAATTGTGTAATTAACATTTTACAAGTAACATGCCATGAAGCACATTTGTCTGTTTTTCCTCTGCTGTTGTATGTGACCTGTTCCTCTGGTGTTTTGGGGAGGTCACTGGGTGATGCAGACCTCACATGGACACAGAGAGGAGGTGGGATAAGGCTTTCTTTGTGATATCAGGCACAGTGGTCAGAGGTCACCTAAACCTCTACAGGTCATGATCTGCAACCCCTGTCTTAAGACCCGCTCCACCAACCCCCAAAGCACTCCCGGAGGAACAAAGCCAGGCAGCAGGCTCCTTTTCACTTGAGCCGTTTAAGGCAGCCAGCTAAATAGCGTCTACAAGAGGCAATGTGAGAAGAGAAAATGTTGACTTCAGCAGTGACAAACTAATTACCGTATTTCCCGCACTATAAGGCGCACTTAAAAACCTTTAATTTTCTCAAAAACCAACAGTGCGCCTTATAATCCAGAGCGCCTTATATATGGACTAATTCTGGTTGGCATTTGATTTAGCGTTACCAGACTTTTTTTTTACGTGTTACAAATGAACGAGGTTGAGAGTTATTGTGAATACGCCCATTAACGTTTGAACACTGTTGAGTTATTGTGAACGCGTTTAATAAAGTTTGACTAACTGACTTCGCTTAATGCGCCGTATGGGCCGGTGCGCCTTATATATGAAAAAAAAAATCCAAAATAGACCATTCATTGACAGTGCGCCTTATAATCCAGTGCGCCCTATAGTGCGGAAAATACGGTAATTATTTAAACTCAACAATACAATCATATCCCAATAATGTGATATAGTCTCATTTAAAGGCATCCCACGTAACTATTGTTACTAGTTATTTTTCTGGTCTTAATTTGCTTTGATGAGCAGCATGTGTCTGTTCAATGTATTGTTTTTAGCAGCTGCACTTTGACGCAAAGATGTGTTTTATAGGGTGGATTGCAGTGTAAAGAATCCCTCCAGATGAAAAGGACTTTTTTTAAATTATTAAATCTTCTCATTGGTATGTAATGGATCCCAGTGCCATAATTGGCGTTGCTATCATTGTGCTTATATAGTGACTTTTATCTCTCCAGCAACATTCCCAAAAGACCGAAGCATGTAGCACAAAGAGGGCAGGACCGACCAATCACAAAGCCCAACGGAAGAGGTGTGGTCAACCAGGAGGTCACAAGTCCAGGGTCAGAGGTCACTCGAGATAATGGGTACGGAGTGGGCGGAAATTTCCTACCTCAGGGGATAGGAGTGCGTGTTTGTATATTATCTGGCGTCAGCATTTACCCCTGTGCGACCAATGACAAACAGATATTGGCAGATGGCAGGCTTGTGACTCAGCTTCGGGCAGGAGGAGTTTCACTAAATAAAATATAGGGGCTAAAGTGTGGGTCTCGAACCAATTTTCACCTGTGCAATACTGACCGGAACTGATAGAATAGAATATTGTGGAGAGGGAATTTACGGTAACAATTCATCTATTTATCAGTAATAAAGATTCATTATTACCAATTTTATGTCTATTGACACTATATTACCGCAGATGTTGATGATTTACATAGGATTTAATCATTCAACAGTAACTCAATGATGTTTGTTAATGTTGAAGTAATGTTTTGTAAGAGTTCTATAATCAATTGGTTACTAAAGCTTAACTAAAACTTAATAGTGTGCAGTTTTTATAAAGTGTAGAATTCACAATGGCATGAGTACTCGTGCATTACATTACAAAGTGAAACCCAGTCACACAAAGGTCAACTTGAGAAAGGGATAGATGAGACAAGGCTCTGATGAGGAGATCCCAGCGTGTCACCTGACCTGAGCGGCTAGTGGCTAATGTTTTGTGATTCTTTAGCAAGGTCAAGACACAGCCACACCTTCTCTGCAAACACACTAGTGCGTGTGTTTGCAGAGAAGGTGTGTGTGACCTGGTTATAGTGGCTTTAGTGTATAATACCTGGCCAGACCAAATACGCACGGTGATCTGAAGGATCTGTTGGAGGCCGTTTACTTTTTATGTCTTAAAGGGAGTCGTTTTCTATGCATCATGTTGTAATAGAGTTGTATAACTGCAATTTCTGTTCAAAACCAAATAAACTAATAATTAGCTAATTTGTTCAGAAAGGTATTTTGAGTTATAGCTTATTTTATAGTATCAATTTTTACAAACTATTGATCATACATTAATATATTACAAAAATTGTATATAAAATTGGGTTTAACTGTATGGAAACATGTCAGTTATGGGTTAGGGTTACATTTACAATGTATTCATTTTTCATGCAAATGTATGTTTTTCCACTGCATAATAAAGCTATTAATGTTTTACCCAATAGTTTTATCCAGGTATATCAACATCTGGTGCATTTACATACAACCAAAAGCTACTATTTCAAGCTGCTGGAGCCTTTCACTGTAAAGCAGAAATCTGAGGGGGGTCTGACAAGCTCCCACCCAATCTATACACATTGAAATGAAGAAAGCCAGTGTTTATGCAGGGGTGAGAGTAATGGTAGGATGAGTGGCTGAATGAGTGAGCACATGAATGGTAGAAGAAAAAAGTGTTTCAGTTTCTTAAAAGAGGGGGTAGTGGTCCTTTTTTCAGAAATCCTTTAAATACCTCATCTACCCTCCCCCAGCCTCCTCCTCCCCTTTGACCTTCAGCACTGCCCCCAGCCAGACCCACCCCAAGCAACCCACCCCCGCCCCAGACCAGCTGGACATCTCCAACCCACAGTGAGTTGCTGCATGTAGCCTGGGGATTTTTTTGAACACCAAAAAAACAAAAACATTTTCTCACAATTTTTGAATGTTTCTCCAATATTAGTCGTTTAGGTGTGGGGGTGTTGTCTGACACAGTGGGTAAAGCCCTTTGAAGCAAATTCCTTTTATTATACTGGGCTGTATAGAAAAGCATATCTTGTCAAATGCCAAATGATTGTGCATTTTCACATACGGAGCAACAAAAAAGCTTTAAAGAAAACCCGGCCATTTCTTTTCATGCAAGTTTCTGTGTCTTTTTATGTTTACTATGATTTATTGGTCACAATGCGGACAATTGGGAAATGGTCTGTTAAAAAGTGGTACATAAAAGTGGTACATAAAAGTGGTACATATTCCCATTTCAGAAAAAATGTACAAACAATAAAAGTGAGACAGAGCCCAGATGGTCACTATAAAAACCACAATGAAACTTTTCTGTGGTGATGCCATCTCACCTGCACAGCCTGTCGTCCTTGCTGTGCGTCTGCCAGCAGCTGGATTGTGATGGCTCTGCAGTCCTGTACAGCGTCCTGGAGGTACACAAACGTGTGGCCCATGTGACGGCCCACACTGCACTCCCGGCAGATTGGCACGGAGCAGGATTCACAGAAGAACAGAAACACCTGAGAAAGATAAAAACATAGTTTAGCTTGAAAATGGGGCTGAACAAGTCTCAATATATGTCCTTTTTGCCTTCATGATATGAATTTCCCACATGTGATCCGTATGAATAAAGGATTCATACAACTTCCACTTTATGACAATTTTGTGATCGTTTTGCTCTAATAGATATTTTAAAAGCTATACTTTTTCAAAATACCTGAAGGTGTGATCAATTTAGAAAAATGTATCAATTAAAATATAGTAGTTTTTGGACTACTATATAACCATTAATATTATGGTATTATATAAACAATACAACTAAACATACTAATAGTTAGCAGGTATAATGTATTTAATGATGACAACATAAAAAAAATTCTAAATGTCAGCGCGCTGCGTGGATGTTGTATGTACATATACGTATGGTTTGTCCTTGCACCCAAAGAAGGTCGAGTTCATTAAAGGATTTTTAATATACAGAGTGCCTTGGATTCATGTCGTCATAAAAAAAATGTAAACGCTGCGGTATATGCCCTTAAACCTTTTATGAATGTCAACAGCTTTTAATGAAATGCTATTTAAATATGCACTGGCAATCATAACCAGTGGATCAATGGCCAGCAGTAGGAGGAGACCTTCCATTGGAGGGGGAGGGGCTTGCAATCAATCCATCAATAATAGCAGTCCCCCAGGGAGCCGCATAATCTAATGAGACACATACAGAGACACTTCCCCTTGATTGCACACTACCATGCTCCGTGCTCTTCCTAAAGATCCTAGGGACTATTCAAACTCCTGCCTGACCCTTCTGATGAACCCTGTAGCGTTTACTCCTCCCCCAAATACAATATTATAATATAAATTACAATACAATACCATCTCTGTAGTGACATCAACTACACAGTCTTTACCTGCTTCAGCAGACACTCTACTTGGATTAGACCTGGTTCAGTCTAGCTTGAATCCTGATTTAGTCCTGATTCACCCCTTGTTTAGCACTGGTTTTTCTGTCTGTCACTCACAGCCCACTGAATCCCTCTTCACTCCCATCAACCCCCATCCCATTTACGTCACCCAAATTCCAAGGGGACAGAACACACAAAAGAGGCAAAGAATGCAGCTGGACAGAAGTGGAGAAAGACACTGACAGACGGACGCAATGCCGGCAACTTGGGGGTGTTGAAGACAATTGATGATGAAAACACAGGGTGGACCTTCAGAAGCCAAACCTTTACAGCTTTTAAATCAAGAAAGGTCAACCCTAATCAAGTGTCGACAAGGACTTTAGTTGACAATTCCTTTTTTACATTTCAAAAGCTAAATTAGCAAGGAAAGAACCCATTGCCACAGTGAAACAGTGTCAATAACTTTTATGATACCCCATCTGCCTTTAACAGAACAGTGTTGCCTGGTGGGATGCATGCAATAGAAAAGGCTAGCTTCTAGACTGGAGCTGAATTGGGTAGAGAAGATCAATAAAATTATATGAATTTAAATGTAAAAAAAAATTAAATAAATAAAAAATAGGCATCAGGCTTGCAATATATTTCAATACTGTGCATGTGGTTTCTCTGCAAATCGTTTCTTCTGACATAAGCTTGCAATGTATTGTGCAAATCAGGCAGGGGGTAGGTTATTTGAGGTTTGGATAACTCTGCAGTACAATGAGTTCAGCATTACAGTTCTCTTTAATATTCAGCACAATTAAATTAAGTGGTACCGGGTCCCACATTCACCGCTGCACACGGCTGGAGATTACGTAATAAACTGGCCTCTTCGAAAACCCGTCAATATCATCGACCATCACAGGAAACGTGCTCTTCCCAGAGGTCTTCATGAAGGGATCCTGTTTCTCTGCCTGCTGCCTTCAACCAATCTCTCACCTGCAAACCAATCATGGCTTAAGGCTTTAAATAAGAATCCCTTTATATTTTCAACATGTAAGTCAACACCCTTTTACACAAGCAGCACAGATCTACCACATCAAGGGCACACACGTAACTCAGTTATGTGAAAAATAACTATAAATGCCGCTGTGTCATTTTACAGAGCACACATCAGAGAAGGGTGCGGGCCCGAGGCAGGCCAGACTATAGCATTTGTCTTCCTTTTCAACATGTCAGCTTGGGTTTGTCTAGGATATTATTTTTTTATGAGCAGTTGCTGAAAGTAGTTCTCTGACAACTACTGTGCTTCATTAAAGGAACCATATTGTGCCATATCTTCAGGCTTTTTGATTTGATTTTGCTTACCTCTGGATGAGCAGTTTACAATTAAATGTATAATTAAAACATGGACAGAAACTATTTTCTTTTGGAGAGTTGTTGCTTTAGCATATTAACATAATAGTTCACTTAAAAATGTATCAATGACATAAAAAATGACACGAGTTAAGCACACCTCATAATAAATTCATGCTAGTTTAGACTGGCCTGGCCTTGCTTGCACAGGGAGCAGGCTGCAGTCGGATGGTTGCTCCCTCCTCCCCCTCTGTAGGTACTGGGAACTGGGGGAGAGGGCACTAGCACAGGCAGCCAGTCAAATCACTCCGTGCAGCATTTGCCGACTGCGTGCACACATCGGTGGGGGATGGGACAAGGGCCATGTTGTGTCACAATGTGGTGTCAGAAAACCCTTGGCTGTTACTAGGGTACAGTGGAAGCATACACCGTACAAAGAAATATGAAGGTCTTCAAAAAATAGGAACAGTCTAAAATATGCTAAAAATTCCACCCTGAATGCAGACAATTATCCAAACTACACCAAAAATGTATTTATTTGTTATGTTTCCAAGAGACAACTCACTGGCAAACTGGACTGACCTGGATCAACACCAAAACCAAGGCCTTACTTTATATATTAGATATTTCTTTATTAAAATATTATTTATTACCTTTAGAATTGTATTTTTTTCTTACATTTAAATTTTTATATCTGGCATTCAGAAAACTGCATTTGTTCACATAAGAGGACTTAAAACACAGCCAAGCTTAAACTAGGCCATGGGCTTTGTTTTAAGCTGATGAGACAAACCTGTTTTGAAACTAGTTAATATACGCACCTAACCGTCAACAGACAAAGGTCAGGAAGTGGACACACTTAGAAAACATGGCAGCATTACCCAAAACCGACGTCAAGTGGCGGCTTGTGGAGAAATGTATATTAGAAAGTACTAACCAGAGCAAAGAGCAAGGCCGTTTGTCAAGATAACAACATTTAAGATGTTCTCAGAATTGTGTTTGGGTGAAGATTTATGTGTTTTTTTTGGCCACTTTCATAAAAAAAATTACTATTATTTTGCTTTCACATAGTTCATGGACAAGGTTTTAGGGAAAACTAGAAAATTGCCAAATGATAAAAGCGCTCTATTCCCTACTCATATCTCACCTTCTTAGCCCGCCGCCGCCCCGCCTTTCCAGTGGCAAACCTTGTTGGCCTGTTGCCACGGACACAACACACACATACATACATGCCTGGCAATGTTTTGACACTCGGCCAGATACAACATAGGGGGGCGGTGGTCATAAGCCAGCAAGCTGATTGGATGGCTCCTTCAGCGGAGAAGAAAAACAAACCACAGTCAGCTGGCTTCCTTACCAAGCATGTGACTGGGAGCTGCGTGTGTTTAATACTTGGGCCATTAAAAAAAGCAAAAGGGAGGGAGGGAGGCACAGGGTGAGCTAAATATCGAGGTAAAATGAAAAGAGTAAGTCTCACGAGACGTTACTATTGATGTGGGCGTAAGCAGAAACATGAGAGGAAGCCATGGTCCAAGAGCAAACAAGGGCTGAAAGAGAGACGCTGTGTGTGAATGAAATGTGGAGCAGCTGGGGTGTAACCAATACATACGTTGTACACCATCTAGCTATTCTTAGTTAATGAGGCTAACATGGGCGTTATAAACAACATACAACATCCATTCATAGGAATTCTACAGCGTTGGACACTATAACTATAAACAAGAGCATGGCCTTTGGAAACATAATCAGCTTTATCTTTTAGGCTGCGTCTTTGTGGATTTTTCTCCAGATGGTAGTGCACATGACTGATAGACCAACCAGTTAGACAGAAACATATGACCTTTACACTGCTCTTTTAAAGAAAATGAGGTGTGACACAAACTGGACACAAAAACCCTCACAGTTCTAAAGTCATGATGTTTTGTAGTAGATGGATGTATAATGCATCACGTATTATACAATTACACAACACAGTTTTATATACTAGTAGTAGTTAAAAGGACACAAATAAACTGAAGCTGGAGTCTGACTGAAAATGCGTTAATGGCACAATCCAGTTTAGTGAGGTCAAATAATGGCCAATTAAAAGGCCATTTGTGTCCAGACACAGAGTAGGAAGTGGCAGGGTTTGGCTTTTGAATTAGTTTTAAATCCTGTTGTCACAGAAATGTGATAAATGCCTTCCCCTCCAACCATTACATTTATATGGCTCCTAAGTCCTAAACTGCACATCAAAGCCTGGACACACGCACTCTCAGGGAGCATAAATGAAACACATAGGAAAAGGGAATGCACTCCAATTATTGGGCACATGTTGTGCATTAAAACCCTGGAAGTCCAACTTCATATAATCCAAGAGAGCTGGCCGTGTGGAAACACACACTAAAATCCTCTTCAGACAATAACTACCTGCAGATGGGAGATGCTCTCAGAAAGGAAAACGCAGCAGCCACACTCACACTGATACTTCCAAGGGTCATGAAAAGTAATGACTTTAGCTCAACAGCAACAGCTGCTAAATCATGTTACGGGTGATTTTCTGCTTCTATAATGCCTATTGTCTCTGACACAGAGCAGGCCAAGGGCTGATGAGAAAGGCAGGAGCCAACAGAGGAAATACCCCGAGTGTGTGAGAGGGAGAGCGAAAGGGAAAAGAGAACCAGGAGGTATCAACTCAAGTTACAGGAATTCCTTTGGCCTTGTATCAGCGTCAGTGTAGGGTTAGGTTTCCTTACAAACATTCCCTGCTCCAGAGCAGCAGAGAGGGAGAAACAAAGCTAAGCCATATGTTTTTACTGATGGTTCACCTTCTCACTTTGAGTAATAGACTGATAAAAAATCTGCAAAATGCTATGTCTAAAGATAGATTTCAAAGAAGAAGTCTTTGTTGTGTCAGTGGGTGTCCACTAAGGCGTGTCGTCATGGTGACAGCTCTATAATGTGAGTCAGAGTGACGTGTAAGATTATCATATCATTAGACATCTCTCGGATGGTCAATGTATGTCTGTATGCAGGAGGGTGACATCACAGCAGCAGAGGGCACCCATTTGATGTAATCCAATTTTCTATTTCCTCTTCACACTCAGCATGAGCCACCAATGATATTTACACTTCTGAAGACAACCAATGTATTACTGTGTTCCTTTACAATGCACTCTTATCACAATGTAGTTGACTCCCTTAGCAGGTTGAAGAGCATTATCTTTCAACTGAAACTTCACTTTGAGCTTTTTAAGCTCCAAATAAATTTTAAAAATGAGTTCAGACTCTTTTCCATGCTTTGAAGTCACTGTTAACGATTGTTTTTCTTTTACATAGTGGTAGACAATTTCAAATTTGGGAAGGCTCACCTGATTCAGCCCCATAGTGTTATGTGTACAAATCACTGATACATTACTTACAATGAAATGAAAGCATTAATAGTTAGGAAATAGTCCACAGTCTTTGAGCTCCGAACTCAAAATCAGCGCTTGTTAAAATACAACCGGGTTATACATAGAGATCCTTCATAGACTACAGTCTCCAGTGTCATGGAGCTGGTTGACAATGACCGCTTTCCCAACGCAACCAGGTAAAGACAGACACGCCTTCTCCTGTGTCATTCCCTCCCCCAGGCCCGAGGCGCTCCCAGTGAAGGAGGCCTTACTGGAAGATGAATCTCTTACTGGAAAACTGAACCCTATTTACTGGCACTGGTGGGGGTAGTGTGGAAGGGAGTGGGCCACTAAAATCTAAATTGTAAATCTGAACCATACTTCTGGTGGCTGGGAGCTCAATTAAGGGTTTGTATTAATTAAAATAACACAAACAAAATGATCAGGCTTGATGTGTCCTTGCAAAGACAATGAAGACCAGGATTAGAACACAACACACTGATAGGATGTTTGTGCTTATGCCAGTGGATTGTACTGTATATGCGGTTGGCTTACGCGATAATACTTACTGTGTACAAAAAATACTACTACATGTAAAGCCTTCTGCTGGTGGTAAATATGACATTCTTCTACTCTGGATGACTGAACCAAAATACAGGCCTGTTGAAATTCATAAAAAGCTGTGCCGAGTTCCAACTTGTTTTTCCCATTATCAGCAAAAAGCTAGATCTCAGCAAACCCCTCTCTGGATAGGCCTTGTATTAGCCCCAGAAACATGTGCAGTTATGGGGCCTCTCTTGGGCCTGAATGGACAGTGTGGTACAGATTAACCAGACCCTGCATATGTCTCTGCATATAAGTGTATGAGTGTGTGTGCAAATCCAGCTCAGCACATGTGCCTATTTGTTTCCAGAGAACTAGGTGAAGAGCCACTCCGTTCTCTTTGAACTTTAGGCCATATGGTCCCCAGTATGGCCCATACCACTCAGTTAATCCCATTTGCTATAACATAAAGCTATTGTAAGGAGACAGTGTGATCATTTACAGTCTTAAATATGACGAGTGGATATAATAATTGATAGTAAAATACATAATAAAATGAATCAATGTCATGTGTCTCACCTCATTGTCATGGTGCTGGCAGAAGCTCATGTGATCCTGGAAAAGGGACAGCAGGGCGAAGTTGTTCTGAAGCGACTGGGCCAGAGACACAGCCACCCCCGCCTGACCCGGGTTACTGTTGACATTGACCCGTCCCAAATGAAGACTCTCCCCTAAGCGTTCAATGAAGTGGTCCTTGGTCAGTCGCACTCTCTGATGCGCCCGCACGCAATTGTCACACAAATACTCCTGGCAGTCAAGGCAGTGGGATGTGGCCGGGTTCTCTTCATCACAAGAGCTGCACTGAGGCTCAGCCAGGTGGTGCAGAAGGCCACCGTGTGGGTGAGGGAAGCCAGAGGTGCTTCCCCCCAAGCCGCAGTGGTGGCCGTTCTTGTTCTGGATCTGCTCCTCAGAGCTCACTACAACATCAAGTAAATTGCTGAAAAGAAAGTTGGAGGAAGGCAAGGAGTCCACCCCGGCCTCAGAGATGGACACCTTCTGGTCACAGGTGGGGCAGTGCAGCTTCAGAGGGTCCCCCGGACTACGCTGTCCTTCTAGGCACTGCCTGCAGAAGGCGTGGAGGCAGGGTAAGACGTGCAGCCTCCTGGTGGTCTGGCTAGAGGAGGATGAGGTATGTGAGGAAGAGGAGGAGGTAGAAGAGCTGGAGGAGATAGGTGCTGAGGAGCCACACAGCTCCTTGCAGAGTGGGCACGTCTGCAGGTCCGAGTCTGGAAACGAAGCCATCTGCAGCAAAACACAGGCTCAGTTTTATAATATAAATGTTGCTGAGGTATTCATTTGAGGACACGCAGGTCCGCAGTGTTATCTAGAAATGTATGTGTACTTGAGGTAGATTCATGAGGTATTGAAGTAAGTTCAACAGTGGAAACGGTGCTCAGAGACATACAGAGGATTTCTGTATGGTATAACTCTCACGAGAAGCAAAAACGAATAGATTCATCTACACTATTTTTGACTTTCTTTCCTTCAATAACAGGCTACTTAGGTCCATATTCACTTGGTTTGGTAAGGCGCTTTATATAGAAGCATTTCAAAACAACCAAATAACTTTAGGTTGTGTTGTGCGTATGAAGCTCATAAAATCCGTCCGAATTTGGAGTGGCACTGGATCAGTTCTGAACTGGGGGCCACGTCTCTCCTCCCCCACCGACTGGTCAACATGACTACGGGGCTCCGCGTTTCAAAAATCTAGGCCACTAATCATCGTTTAGTTTGCGTTCTCCAGCTTATCTCCGCGTCGTCGTGGTGCTTCTAGTCCAGTCCACCATCGGGGTCCGTTCAGGCGGCGTTACGCGCAGCCCGTGCTCGGTTGGTAGTTGCAGCGCCAGCCTCGGACCGCGCGATCGTAAATTATTCATCAAAGCGCAGATCTCATGGAGTGCAGCGAGTCATTGAGGCGCCATAAACAAATAGAGGCTGGGGCAATGGATGTCTACGGCGAGCCTGTGAGTAAATTCATCGGAGCAGCTTGCAAAGAGGCCGCACGAAGCTCTCCTTTCGAAGGCAGTCAGTCAGTAGCTCGCCCCCTCGCTGGCTCGGCTCTGCGTGGAGGAATGCGCAGCCCGCTGGCTCCAGAACGTGCCCAAACTGCAAACTCTCGTCCAAATTGCTCTACAGTGAAAAGGCGTAATAAGTCTTTATTCTCGGGTCATTCTCGTTCAGATCCACAGAAACGGGAGGCGTGCAGGGCGCTCTCGCAGGCCCGTGATTACTCTGGCAGCAGCTTCTCCAGTGGCTCTGGTCCGACTGAGGAAAAATGGACCGACTTCCGCCCTGGGGAGGAGACAAGGGCGTGAGCGAGAACAGGCGCGCTCACGAATATAGGCGAAAGGGTGCTCGTGCGCGTGGGCTCGGCGCTATTATTCTTTAGGCTACTTGTATTATTTGGCCTATTACCGTTTTATGTTTTTGTTTGTCGAAGTAAAGAGCCTAACGCAAAGTATGTAACTATGTCGCTATCTAATAAAATCTTTAGCTCGTTTACTTTTTTTAATTAATATATATTTTTAATTGGCGTTTGTTGTGCTTTATGTCAAATATGGTAGCTAATATCGACACTATCAGGGTCAAAAAGTGGAGCTGACATTGCGGCATTAGCCTACTTCTCATGTAAACACAAGCTTTTTTAACATCTAGGTGTGCAAACTTACCAAGGCTCACAAAAAAAGCTCACGCTCACCGATTTTGCTTCACCAAGTCCCCTTTGGTTGCATCCGTTTCAGGTCTCATATGCTCTGGCAGGTTTTTTACACGTCCCTCTAATTATACGGAAGCGTATCGCAACCACCTGATTAAAAATATTTTATTATTTTGTTTTTACGAGTTAAATCATTTCTGTTTCGATGTAAGGCACACGAGCAAAACACTAAGACCCAACAGAAGCAGATATAAACTATGCCACAGTAACCCGCCACTATCATTCTTTAGACAGGCTAATGGCTAATGTGGTGTTGGTGTCTGGTATGTTACCCACAATGGTCATGGGGGCTGTACTGATGAAGCAGTGTCATGATGGTTCATCAACTCACATTTTGTAGATTGGGATTGGGAGATAGATATGTGTCCTTATGTTTGGCTTTGTGCATAAAACCAGAAATTATTTTTCTCATAAAACAGGGGGATACGCTTCCCTGATACTATAACCACACAGAAAAGTGGATATTATACAATGAATGCTTTTTTTACATTTGGATTATGTAGAGTCACTAGCAGCAGGCTAAAAAGACAATTTGAGCCAATTGAAAGGGAAGCCTGTGGGCTGCATTTGGCCCCCGGGTCATAGTTTGGACACCCCTCATCGCCTATTTGATGCCTGAAAAGAGTGTGGCTGGGTGGCCCACTCACCAAATTGAAGACCCCTGCCAAAACAGGACAAAAGAAAGAAAACTGGGTCTAAATTAAACTAATCAAGACTTCAAGACAACTGAAAAGAGCACTTACTCCACCAGTAGGACCTTCACCACGGGAACCATGGGATAAGCCAAACCTACACTACATGGGTTATATATTTATTTGATAAAGATTCTCTAATATTGCACAGCCCCATATTTCAAATAACTAATTTTATTCTAATAGGCCTATAAAGTGTAATGTAAATGTAAAGACCAAACTCATTAGCGTGGTGTGTGACATGGGATTACAAGAGTTACTCTGCATTTTAGGAATAAAAGCAAAACTAACACAAAAGAGGATTAATGTGAAACAGTAGGACGACGCCTGAACCTTACAGAGCCATCAAAATACACGGAGGCAGATAATGGGATGAATGAATGGCTAGCAACAGAGCAGAGGTTAAACTGATAGCCTACGTCAACGTGAAAACACCCCCCTCCTGTAGGTAAGACCAGGCTTTAATAAATAGGCTCCTGTGCAGTCATTTGTGCTACTATAACACTTCCAGCATAATGAACTATTATTAACGCTCTCAGATGAATACATTGTAGCAGACCACAACAATATCCTAAGCCCTGAAGTGACCAGAGGCAAGTGTCTGGGTTAGTGTACTTACATACGCTGTCTCTTTAGCCCAATATGGCCATTTTCCATTATTTACAGCACATCATCTGACTAATGGAGTGGGCCCCTTGACAGTGTTATGAGGACTTCTGTCTGTATGTCAAGCATAGTTTTAAGGCCTGTTTATAGAGGATTTAAAAAATATTTTGGCTCAAGTTAAATTCGCATTTTCATTATCCTCAAAAGATTCAAAAGAAGTGGTCTTAATAAGCTCAAATACAGACTCAAGTGAATTACCTCAGAAATAGACTTGTGTCAATACGTAGAAACACCGCCCTCTAGTGGTGAGAAAAACGAGCGTAATATTTTTCCTTTCTTTATTGTTTTTGTACCAAACATATAAAATATGCCAAAAAAACGTTAAATTGTGGGCTTCATGAACAACTGAGCCCCTGGGTAAACAACAATTTATGAAAAATATGAAAATCTACTAATAAACATCAATACTTCAAACAGATGTTACAAATGTGAATTAACCTGTATTTGTCTAAGTAGCAGTGAATATTGATATTCTTGTAATGATCACATACAAAAAAATCACAACTTCTGAACTGGTTATAGTTATGTCTCTGATGCAGTGCAGTACCATAATACTGTTCAAAACTAATGACTCATAAATATACATATATTTACATTCAAAGGCTATTTACAATCATAGAGCATAACTATTGAAATCTACAATAATTAAAAAAAAGAAAAGAAAAAGCTCAATTTTAAAGACACACTCAGCGAGCTCTAACAGCTCAACAGCGTGTTTGTATAAATGTTCTATGGTTACAGTAATGTTGAGGAAAACAAAAGTATTTGTTGAGTCTAAGCATTGATTGGTTTGCAGTCACCGTTTCTTTTAGCACAAAAGTCGTCGGTGTGTTTTTGGGTGAATAATGAGTGTATTAGATTTTTAATGTTGAACTGGTCCAAACCTCATTGGCCCATAAGTGATTATGTCGAAGCCATCGTCGAGCAGTAGAAATGTCAAGGTTAAATACTTGCTCCTGCGAGGAGTTCACTGTTGTGTAGCGAACACTCAGTTTGGGTTGTGGGATACAAGATGCAGAGAGGAGGCGGCTTCCAGCAGCAAGGTAGTCACTTTCAGAGCTTTTAGTCCTACACAAGAAACAAACATATTTACTATAGCAAACCTCATGAAGGTAGCTTGTGTGTCAACACCTGGCAAAGTACACACAGATTATAATATATCAATATAATCTGATAATTTTACCAAATATTGATTCAATATAAAATACTATTTATATATTTATTTTATTAAACAAAACTGAACACAAAAAAGCTTTGTTAATTTTTAGAATTTATTGGCGTTTTACCTTTTGAGCGTGATGATCATGGTAGAAGTTGTGCTCTCTGGGAGAGCAAGAATGGCAGTTGAATTGACTGTGATGAACATCTCAAAAGTGAGGGCCAGCTCAATCTCCCCCAGCTCAGACGGGACAATCAGTGCCATAAATCCAAAGGGTGCAGACACACCCGGATAGTAGCTTTCATTTAGAGAGTCTAAGGAATTTAACACAATACAATCAGTCTTGCAGGCCTGACTAACAAGAGAAGCAAATACTTATCACTACATACATTTTTATTACGGGTGTAAATCACAGCTTTCCTCATGATACTATACACACACACACATATATATATATAAATATATACACACACATATACATATACATATATACGCACATGCAAACAGTGGAGTGACAATATGATATATATCTCAAACACTACCTTGATTTGGTCATGTCTATTGCAATTTATGGGCCCACAATATAGCAATATAATCTGCTAATTTGACCAAATATTTAATCAATATAAAAAGCTATTTATATATTTATTTTATTTAAACGAAACTGAACACAAAAAAGCCTTAATGTTTAAAATGTATTAAAATGTTCTGATTTTTTCCAAAATTTGAAATAGTGCGCAGTGTAACAGTAAATATGTGCAATATTAATCACTATATTCATTTTGCTTCAATTCAACTCGATCATTGGTAATTATATCGATACATTGATATATGACGATGTATTGTTACAACCCTAGTTTTTATGCATGTATATATAAATATATATATAGCACAACATACGTCTGAAGACCTCTCGTGCACGAAGCCACAGATTTTGTTTTCCCAATCTGTGTAGAAGCATGTGCAGCGTTGCATGGTCCACTGGCAGTCTCTTAGACAGCATAAAATCCACCATATCTGATGCTAATGGCAGTATCTGTCGGTCTATGCAGGCTTGCAGATGAGAGCTAAAGAAAGCACTATACCTGGAAATGTCAACGTGGCCTAAGATAGAAAGAGAAATGATAAAACAGTACCAGTAACCAATCATAATAGCATGTGTTCTTACTATAACCTTACTATTTGGCTCCTTAAGTCCAGGAAGATTACTAAGGACCTCAAGAGTATCTCTGTGAGAAGTCTTTTCTGTCAGACGCAGCAACACATGGGTCCTTTTTTCCATATTGGCAGGTTCACACGGCCACACATTGGATGTCACAAACCACTCGTTTTCTATAAAAGTGAAGGTGAAGATGATTAAATAATAGTTTCATTGCTCTACTCTGATTTTGAGTTGATACCTCTGAGAGTGTTTAAAGCTCCCTCAACACTGCCATTTAAAAGGTAAAGCTCAGTCGCCACGGTTACAAGGTGGCAGCGTGATGTGCTGTCTTCATTCCCAAACAAACCCTTCATAGTTGAATAGCTGACCTTAGACGCAGACAGCAGTTCCACAACCTTCTGGCCCTATTAAAAACAGACATTGTGAATATATCTTAAAAACTATAACTCTTTAAAAGAAGTTGTGCTGACCTTGGCCCACTGATGAGTTTTATGGTATCGCAACATGAGCGAAACGCCAATTCTACCTAAAAAACTTTTGACAAGGCTGTCATCATTTATATCACGGCACGCTGTAACAAAAGAAGAAAGTTACCTTATACTACCATCTTATAATGCCCAAAAATATCTCTATTGTTCATGATTTAAACAGTCTACCAGTCTCTGCAAATGCAGCATATGGCAAAGTAAGCTTATCTTTGCTCTCAGATAAGAGGGCAACAGCTATTCGACCACTGATTCGCTCTACTTGGGTGACATGTTGGGTTGACTGACAGATAGAACGAAAAACCTCCCCAAGACGTTTCCAGTCTTCTTGCTTGGTACAAAGCTTAAATGAAATACACAAATAGGTTGGTTTTTTATACATATTCAGGCATTCATCTGAAAAGATTGAAAGAGTGGATAGATCTACTGTATTTCCAAAGATAAAATCAGTGTTAAAAGTGAAGAACAAGAGCCTTTCTGACCTCTATCTCCACAACAGCATGAGCCAGGTTGAGGTATTCAGGAAGTGTTGTTGATCTACAAAAAACATTATTAAATAGTCAGTAAAATATGAAATATTAATATCAAACATTGAATAGTAATAAGCTCCATAAAAAGTTAATGTGATTGTAATTTAGTAACCTGTTTCCAGAGAACGTGGCAGGAGAACCCGAAGAAACTGTCTGTAGCAGCTCAGGAGTGTTTTTTACACAGTCAAGGCAGTCCAAACTTAGAGGAAGGCCACAACCTGCCATCTGCCAGACAAAAAACAAAATCAAACTCAAATTCAAAAACTGGATGTTTGGTAATAACTTACCTTAAATATGAGCTGCATAAGCTCTGGTACAAAACCCATGAGACCTTTCTCTCTGATAAAGTTAAAAAGCCCAAGAAGAAACTGGTGTTCGGGCTGAAAAACAAAAACAAAACATGGTATCTGTTTATGACGGTGTACGGTCAGTGACACATGTCAGATGAAACATTCCTTACCACTATTTTGTGCACCAAAATGGTTCTGAGAACTGAGAAAAGGTCTGGCAACATGCCAACTCTGAGAAGAGCCCAAAGAAGAGACAGAAAAACTGGTCTAGAAAAATACACTCCTGGTACATTGCTTTGGTAGTAGCCGGTGAACACTGCTTCTACATACAGAGAAATGGAAAGTAAAAATCTGAAAACTAAAAACAACTAAATATAATAGAAACACACCTGCTTTGTGTAGGCATGCTGGGTTCTTGGTGAACTGTGCCACAGTTTCCATGCAAAACTACAACAGAATACAAAATTACACACACCAAACAGCAGAGGGGGATGTTGCATCTTTAATCAGCACCATATGAAATACTGAAAAAAAGAATAAAGAAAACTGAGCAAACCTTCTCATCACCTTCTAAAGGCACATGGTGGAAACGACACACTTTGAAGCCACAGGTCAGTGATTCACTGAAGTATTGTCTGCAGTACTGAGAGTTTAGACAACATTATTGCATTTTTCCAACATTTGTGAAAACAGTGCTTGGTTCTATTGTCCCTTACACCATGTTTCTGCCATCTAAGGTCAGTTGTGCTTGATATGTTGGTGATCCGAGACCCTGTACATTATAGTAATTGTTGCATTAATACAGTAAAATTAAAGGGGCATAAGAAATATGAATTTCTCTCCTTACCTAATCTTTCTGACAGAGGTTTAGGAGTATTGTTTTGAGAAAGTTGAGAAACTGGAGTTTGTAAGGTCCTGTAAAAACTGTAAAAATTAATATTAAAAGTAAAAGTGTCAATAAAAATAATGATATGTGCAAACAAACACCTCTCCTCGCCACAGTTCACAATTCTTCCCTCGGCTTGGCCCTAAAAAATTAATTAATATAAATTAAACTTAAATGTTATGGAACATGTAAAGAACAGATTCCTTAAAATTATTTAATAGATTTCCTATTTTATATTAAATAAACCAAATGTCAAAAATTACCATGTTTTTGGTCTGTTTGATAGTGTTACGTTGGGGTCTCCATGATCTACGGGGACTGTCCTCTATATAAATGAAAACACAAACATTAAGGTTGACAATGTAGGTCTTAACTTGGAACCTAATGTAGTTTTTCAACGCACCTGTTGTATTTGGACTAAAGTCAACATTTACTGTAAACATACTGCAACAGATTATTCATTAGTTCATGACACACTTTATAAACTGATTACTTGGATATTAACATGCACGATCTTAACTACCTTTGTGTGGTCTTGGATGATTCTAAAGTAGGTGCCAGGATTTTAACCATTTTCTTACGTCCTGCTTCCTGGGTATCTCTTGGCCTCACAGGTCCAAGTTTTAGGAGACTTTTCTGTGGCACTTTTTGAAATAAGTCAGGATCTTCTTGGGTTACATCAACGAGAAGGATATCCTGTTCATAAGCTTTAATCTCATCCAGCGCTACAGTTTCAGCTTCATTGTCATCTTCCATTTCAAAACTACTTGACTCTTCTCCAGAAGTATCACCGTTAACATCTTCATCGCAGCTGTCTCTGCCAGAAGAGGCGCTGGAGCCTGTGTGAACCCTGTGTGGGTGTTGTTCGGGTTCTTCTGCACCCGGCACTTCATCTTTGCATTCATCACTATTACTTGGAGACACTTGGAGAGACCTTTGTTGGTAATCATGATAATTTGCACAGACTTCCTCCATGCCTTTGACTGCCGACTGTTGCTGATGCGTCTCAGTTATTTGATTGTCATACTTTTGCGGTGAATTGAGAGGAGATAACAATGGTGCAAGTAGCAGATCAGTGTCCGCACATTTGCCAGAGTAAAGTACATCTCCGGTTGTAAGTTTGTGAAAAAATGGTTCAAGTTTTGGTGGGCTCTGGCTTGAGGACGTTTTATCTAGACATGGTTCCACATCTTGAGGGAGGATCAATGAAGACTCACAAGAATAATTAGAGTCCAGGCTATCAGAGTTCGCGAGATCAATGACATTGACACTACGACCATGTAATAGCAGTGAGGATTGGAAGGTTGGAAAAGATGATGAATTTGAAATGCTGCTCAAACACATGTTAAGCTTTGGTGAAGAGTGAGCAGAAATGGTGGGGGTTGTTTCTAGGTCTGTCAGGCTGAGTTTTGAGGGAGAAGGGGTAGACCTATCACTGTCAACTAAGAGAGACAATGGGACATTAGTCGTTTGCTTTGAGTCTTGTCGTGAAGATGAACAGGTGGCTAAATTGTTACAAGAGTGCTCTGGTTTTTCGTATAGCATCACAGTTTGTGGCAAAGAGTGTGATAGAGGCACACCTATACATGTTTCTGGATTTGTTGATGCACTCTTTCCTTGACCTCCTACAATATGATTTGAAATTAGCGGTTGGGTGAGATGAGCAGGGTTAGTTGGGTCAGAGGATGCATGTGGGTGGCTTTGACTAGAGTCACAATGTAAAGCAGAGTCTCCATTTATGGCAGGTTCTGTGGAGCACCTTATACTGGAAGAGAAGGGCCATTTTAAGTAAGTGCGTGCACATGAATATCTAATCTTTCTTGAATACACCCTAACGCGTTGGCAGGTGAATGTGTCAGGCTCATCTGTGTCATTGAACTCAGGACCATTTAGCTCTGATGACTTTACTTCTGTAAATCCTGGTCTGAGATCTGAGATCTGACTATTCACACATGTCACTTCCCCTGATGTATCATTGATTCTACAGTCATTTAATGATGGGGAGTCATTGTCTATATGTGAAGAATCCGAAAAACAGCTACCCTCATGTACTTCAGTTCTCAAAAGGTTTTGATTGACATCAGTGTGTTTGTTTATTTGTTTGCCTTTACATCCCCTCAGAGACGCTCCTGGGTCGGTGTTTGTCAGTTCCGTGTTTTGTTGGGTTGTATTTTGAAGACCTTGCTCTGACTGAAACCTGAGGCATGGTTCATTATTGTTAGCTAGAACGCTTTCATTAATTGAGTGTTTGTTCTGCCCTAAACAGCCAGGCTCAAACCTAAACCAAGCTCTCATTTCAGCTGTAAAACAATAATCAATTTTAGACTTGATAACAGTGGGTAGCACAAAGCTGCACTTATGACTGCATTCCACACATTTGCGGCCTATGTCACAAAGCGTCCGCTGAGGGTGAAGGCCTGTCCATAAGATGATGTTATGTTTTGGGAGGGTATTTTCTACCTTATGCACAGACTCACATCCAAAGACCTTTCCTTCTAGCTGGGACCTATCCACTGTGATTTGCTCCTTTAGTGTATGCTCAGAGTATGTACAGTCACAAGGGTCATAGGCATAGACCAAGACTCGCTTCACAGAGCTCTTAGAAGAATTAGCAAATCCAAAAGGAAGGAGAACATTTCCACCCAAACCTGCAAAGAAGAAATATATGATTTATTTAAAAAAAAAAAAAAACCTTTGTATTATTCATTCAAAAATATTATAATACATGAATTCATGTGATGGCAGGCTTAACAAACATGGCTGATGCATGACAGACAAATGCCAATTATCATTTGATGCGGTTTGTGCAATGTGGATTTTCCTGCAGATTTAGTGTGTTTTAATCTTTAGCAAGACTTCAACAAAAGTGCTTTTAAGTAAACTGGTGGCCAAAGGCAGCTGTCTGCTAGCATTAGCTGCGTTAGCCTAGCCATAAATTGTCGTTGATGCACGTTGGAATTAGTTTACGATTATTAACTAGCATGAAACCTGTTTATTCCAAGTTAACTAACTCCCTGTACTTATTACAAACGAACACGAGTAAACAACTTCAATAAAAACCTACGGCTGAAGTTCACCTACTTGACAGCTCATGTCTCATTGAACGCGCCGCTGCTCCACCTTGTGCTGGTTTGGGAACGACACCTCGACACCCACCGAGGACCTGTTCACCGCCACAGAGGACCTGTTCACCGGGCCTTATTCCTTGGCAGCTTCACTCCATACAACTTTAGTCGTGCAGGTCCGGCGCAGTTTACCAGAATTCCCTCGTTTGACTTTGCCTACACTTTCCGATAGTTTTGTTGACTCGGTCTTTGGGGCGTTCGTGTAAGGGTGTGTTTTACTGCTGAACCTCTCCTCAAATTTGCGCTTTGGTGCTGCACGTTTTCTAGCAGTCTTCTCCGGTCTATTTACTGGGCTGACAGTATCCGCACAGCAGCTACAGATGCGCTTTAGTTTTCTGAATATATCTAGCCTACGCATACTCCTGGTGTCGGGTTTGCTCTGGCGGTGTCTGCCTCTAGTAAAGGGCCCCTGCTGTGACATTAAATTATTTTTCTGAGCCAAAAACTTCACGTATTGCATTGAGTCAAATCTGATTTTTATGGACATCGCGTCTCTTTTTCACTGCGACACAGTTTTCATGGCGTTTTTTAGTCTGTCGTTGCGTTTTACCTTTCGAGAAGATGGAGCCATGTTGGAGTAGCCAAAGTTATCAGTCAGGCACAACCAGATTCCGAACCAAGAATTCAACGCACACAATTTAGACTCGCACCAGATTAATTTAAAGACTGTATCGAAATAAATTTGACAGAAACACAATTTACTCTTAGTTAAGGTAGAAAATGTTTGTGGTATTCAGTAATACTGCGCCTGCGCAAATCCAGTACACGATGAGTTACCTGCCAGGTTAGAAAATTGAACTCAAAGCAAAGTTTTGACATTTCTAATATACAAATAACTATGCTTTTACTTACTTTTAATACATCATAGAAGTCAACAAAATAATACAATAATTACTGAAGGGAAACAACAAAGGAAAACTACACAATCTAAAGACATTACATATAGGATATATTATAATAGGATATAAATAGGTCATACCTGGAAAAATAAAACGCATACAATATCTATATTCACAACTTTACAAACTAAATCAGACTGTAGCCTAATTGAAATACATTTTATTTGGTGCTTTTATTAACATAAAAATTGCAACCTATGCTGTCATTTGAGGGCGTACTGTGTACTGAACACTTAGAACACTTATTAGATCAAATAAGTCACTTTTCATTACCATAAAAACAAAACTATAAAGCAACATTTAGCTTACAGTGTTTGTAGTAATTATGCTATTTTATTTCTCAATGGTTGCACTGTCTCTTCTTCTTGTAAAAATATACAAATCCAATGCTGCTACAACTTGGGTCTGAAGAAGTGGTGTTGGAGAGACCCTGGTGTTGGGAAGTAGCCGGTCCCTGGACTGTGGCGGCCTGATTCACAACACCAGCTGTCCCGCCTCACCAAGCCAGCAGATGGCGCACTCACGGACCAGCTTTCTGCCATTGGGAGTGAAAGAGATGGGTTCCATGCCATTAAGCTCCTCCTGGGGGTGCGAGGCTGGCTCTCCCACTCTCTTAACGCTGCTACATCTGTGACAGCTGTGAAGAAAAAACATGCAAATGAGAATCAGAGGAATCCACTCAGTGTGAGACAAAAACACAGACATGGCACAACTTTATCCGCACTCTTGATGTTAATTTCCCATCACTGATCAAGGCATTAAAGATCGTGAGTCTGTGCTTGTACCGGTAATGTGGCCCCCAAATTTAGCCCCCTGCAACAATTTCTGCAGCGGTACACCACGCCAACATTTTAAATGCAAATTTCATAATCACACTCAGCAATAAGGGATGTGTGTCTGTGTTGGGATGTGTGTCTGTGTGTCTGTGTCAGGATGTGTGTCTGTGTGTGTCTGTGTCAGGATGTGTGTCTGTGTCAGGATGTGTGATGTGTGTCTGTGTCTGTGTGTGTCTGTGTCAGGATGTGTGTCTGTGTGTGTCTGTGTCAGGATGTGTGATGTGTGTCTGTGTCAGGATGTGTGTCTGTGTCAGGATGTGTGTCTGTGTCAGGATGTGTGATGTGTGTCTGTGTCAGGATGTGTGTCTGTGTGTGTCTGTGTCAGGATGTGTGTCTGTGTCAGGATGTGTGATGTGTGTCTGTGTCAGGATGTGTG
>JAVQKC010007900.1:0-20290 GCA_036025475.1 Philypnodon macrostomus
CTCACAGTGGACATGCACCTACGATGAAAATTCCAGAGCCCTCCATGACTTCTAAGTGGGAGAAATAGCAAAATAGCAAGGTGTTCAAATACTTGTTTTCTTCACTGTATATATATTTAAAACAGTTTGGTTAATCCAGTGCATACATTGCCAAACCACAGAAAAATACAATGACAAGCTCTGGTCGTCCGTTTGACCAAGTTTGTCACGGCTGTGATTTCACAACCCAGTACCTTCTAGCAACTTCAGTGTCCCTTCACCTTCCCTCCGTTGAGCCGAAAAGGTCTGCTGCTTCCCTCACACCGCCGTATGTGTGCATGTGTGTGTTTTGCATGTGTATGAATGCTTTTTGTTTAGATAGAAGCACAGAGGAAATGCATAAGAAGTTGAACATAAAAGATGGTGAAAGTAGCATACACAGATTAAGAGTTTGAAGATCTCACTCACAGTAGACAGTCAGGCTGATGGACTTTTTGGACCGGGTGTTGAGGTAGGTGTTTTGGGCCAGGCAGGTGTAATCTCCAGTGTGCATCCGGAGAATCTTGGTAATGGTGTACTGGGGTCCACCAAAGACCTGTGAGTTATTATAGAGCCACACATATTGACTGGGCGGGTTGGACTGGGCTTGACACATTAAGGAAACAGTCTCTCTCTCCAGTGCTGAGTATCCTCGCTCTGTCATTGTGAATGGAGTCACGTCTATTTGGGGGATATCAGGGCCAACTGTGGAAAGACAAAAGAAGCAAACTTTTTTTAGTTCACATCATCTGATTGGCTCAAGCAAGTCAGATGGGTCATAAAGTATCTCTGTACAGATTTGCAATAGTAGCTGAGCCTAATACCTGCTCTAGCCCAAGCACTTTTGTTGATGTTACTTTAGTTAATTTATGGATTTTGTACCTATGCTTGACTTTACTTTATGACATTACACATTTAATATGAGCCATCTCCCTTGTATGCTCTCACTTCACTGTCATTGAGCACTCTGCCCGCCCCTTGGCATTTTAATTATATTCTGAAGGTTCTGGAGCAGTGTATTTGGTTAATCATATGAATGCATACCTGTTTTATCCAAGTATAATACCCATATCGCCATATTTGTTAACATTACATCATAAGGCTACTCCATTGCCAGATAAAAGCATTTCACTTACATATGATGCTGAGCCATGAGCGGTCGGACTGTTCACCATTGACTGGGTTTCGAGCTTGACAACGGTACCATCCTGTGTTGTTGCGGTTGATATTGGTCACATTGACCATACTGGAGTTGCCTTGTCCAAAAATTGTCACAGTGCCATTTGTGGTTTCATGATGCCACTCATACTGTATTGGACCAGTCCCATTTTCCAGATTACAACGCATCCAAATAGTGCTGCCCTCCACTGGAGAGGTCTCACTTACCAAAAGATAAGGTTTGCTGACAGGAACTGAAAACACAGAGATAAAGATGTTTATTATTTTGTCTTGTCATTTTATACCACAAAATGTTCATGTGCTTTGGATCCTTTGCACATTTCTCAATTGTTTGGCCCCTTATATATCCTTTAACCTTGAGAATGACCACTGCTTATGAGGCTGCCTTTGTTTGTTTTCTGGCTTAGTTGTATGTTAGCAAGATAAGTATATATATAAAATATAGTGAACTGTATACAGTAGCTCAGTCCGTAAGGCATCTGCACTTTGTTGCACAGGCTATTAGAGGGGTATAGCTTAAATTGATGTCTGAGGGCCGAGGTTGTTGATTTAGTTCCATACATCACATATAAACCAACAGCTTGTGCTATATATTTCAAGTCTTTCTTACCCCGGACAGTGAGGTACACATAGTAGTAGTAGAATCTGGCCTCTGTGGTTGTGTCATAGATGGCCTGACAGGTAAACACCCCATGAGCGGCTAGTGCCAGCCTCTCGATGCTGATTGAAGCAGACTTTGAAATAACTGTGACCTGTCCAAGTGTCTGGGCGAGGGCCTGCATCCGTTGCCCTTTTCCCAAATCATAGACCACATTTTTTATTTCCTGAGACCCAGGCTTGGTGAAACTCCATATGTAAATATCAGGTAGCACTGACTCAGAGCCACATTCCAGGATCACAGCTTTGTCCACGACTCCGTACACACTGGTCGTCTGGTATACCACCTCCCCGCTCGGGTTCGGCACGAGCTTCTCCAGTGATGATGGTAACGGGACGGGCGGTGTCAGGTACCCTATGAGTGTACGGTTACAAGATGGATCACAATGACTTTCAGGGAAACAGCAATATCAATAGCACACGTACACCAGTAAAATAAATTGAGTTTTTATTACGTTACCACATTTTATATTTTTATAGATAATTTCTTAGTAAGTAATAAAAACAACGTCTGATTCTGTTGATTTCAAATTTATAGAATCTTTTCTGTCCAGACACCTTGTTTGAGATAGGATTTTGAGATAGCCTAAAGTTAAATTACAGCCTATAGTTACTAAGCAGATTTTTAAGAGGTATTGATTTGATGACCCATATACTGAGCTTATTTTTATTAGGAAATTGCTATTTATTTTATATCCAAACTAAGCCTACTATAAACTAAATATCTAAAATAGGTATAGGTAAAAAGCATTGCATCCTTACCATATGTAGACACCAGCAACAAGCTAATGCACAAAAAAGACGGCAGCCCTAGCAGTGGGTACACCATGGTATCATGATGATCCGGAGTCCCACTGCCTCTTCTCACCAAAAACTGTCACAGAAATATTTTTTTAAAGTGTCACAAAAACACAAACTGTCAGCAGCTGCAGGTTTTCAGTTTGACGTCCAGCTCAGACTTTGAGGTTTGTCACAGATACCAGTTGCATGCACTGACTTCATTAGTTCAGTGGAGGAGGGACCGAGGCTCTCTAAACTGATTTGAACTCAATTATTTATGTGTTTTTTTCCTTTCTCTGTGTTTCTTTCTGTGTGTGGCGCGGTTAGAATAGCACATAGTGATACCGACTTCATTTATTATAGATGGCACCCACATAGCTGCACAGGTTACCCTTCCTCCAAATAAACCATTAGTTACTGATACATTTACTCTATTACAAGTCACTTTTTAATACATTGAAGTAGTTCTATGATTTGTACTTTGTACTTGAGTAAATTAATTAGCTTATTTTAATTACCTACTCTTAATTATTTTTGGCAGCTCTACCCACCTCAGAACATTATAGGCTATTCTTTATGTTGGTGTTTATTGTGCCTTAATTGATGTGATTTCTAATAAATAAATCACTTTTTATAATATATAATAGTAAGTGTAAAACTACATTTTTCTTCTACTTGAGTAATATTATGTTGAAGTAACAATACTCTTATAATCTGTTAAAGCTGCTCATTTTTACTAAATTTGTCCACTGGTTCCTGGTTTAGACAGAGGGGGGAGAGGTAAGTGCATGGTGATGGGCAGATGATGAGACAGAGGGATTAAAATGGATTTAGTAATAATGTTAGCCTTTTGTTTTTTCATCTTAAAGGCAAATCTCATGCATTTTACAAACATACAGTTAAAAGCCATCAGCCTCTTTATTTGCTGCTTTGTGACACAGGTTTGAGAACTGGGGTAAAGATCCTGCTTCTGTTCTATAAACAAATAGTGGAGTTACCATAAAGACTAGTTCATTCTTTAAGCCAGTCTCACATACTGTAAATAAATGTTTACATAATGCTTTTATATTATAGACATTCAGTTGGGTGGTAGGATGTGGCAAACTAGTCCAATCCCCTCCCTGTTCACACTACTACTGTGTCCTTGGGCAAGACACTTCACCCACCATGCCTTTTATGCCTGTGGTTGGAGAGGCCGGTACAGTATAGCAACCATGTCTCTGCCAGTTCCCCCAGGGCAGCTGTGGCTACAGAGACATTGAATAACTCCGTAAAGTGCTAGTAACAATTGTAAGAATTGCTGTATAGATTTAATCTATTATTATTGATGTATATTGTTACAGATTAGGATTCAGATAAAATACTATAGATTTGCCATTATACATGTTGTGACCTCTGTATTAATTTATTAAGCCCCATGTGAATTTCCTATAATGTAGTGCGTGAATAACTACTATTATCATGAATGGTTGGCTGCAGTGTGTTACGGGTTTGTTGATGCTCATAAAGAAGGTGAGATGAGGGGAGACTGGAGAGTAACTAGACACTAGCTCATTTTTCATGAATGAATGTAGCAGTGTGGCGCATCAGTTTTCCTCTGCGCTGCGGACAAGCCAATAGTAAAAGATGTGTTTGCTCAAATATAAAACTGAAATATGCCATACATGTGCCAGTTATTTTTGGGTAAGCTACAAAACCTTGACTTTTTTCTAGTGACCCATTTGTGTATTTTTGTGTGAAAAAGGAACAAGAATAACATTTGAAATATAATAATTAATAATATTAATATGATGACAAACTGTGGTACAGAGCGACCACTGGTGGTACTCGGGTTTCTGATAGGGAGACTTTTCATGCTTTAGACCTTATTAAGTGCTGGATAAATCCTGGTTTATTCCTTGTTAGACCTGTTCAAGTGCTGGTTTGGAGCTCCACTTTTAGTCCAATAACATTTTGAGAAGTGGTCCTTAGTTTAATTTACCATTACATTAAACTTTGATGGCACTCATTATTATCACTATGACGAGTCATTACGAGTGCCATCCTTTCTCTTTTTAATAAATGATAAATGAATGGAGTGATCCTCCTGGAAAGCAAAAGAGACAGAGCCAAGTCTATGTGCCCAGATCCAATGGCAGCAGTTGCAGCAGCCTGGACACAATTTGAGCAAAATGAGGTTAGGTTTTTTCTAGTATATCTAAGCATAACAATGCAGCAACAACAGTGCAATCCTAAACAATGCATTTTTATACTAGCTGTGTGAATTAAATCTGTGAGGAGTTAAAAATACTCTAGTACTGAGGAACGTCAAATTAAATTTTCTGGTACTGGTGCAATCTGAGGTTTAGCAAAAATGACATCTTTTATAAGTCAGTACCTTTATGATAAAAAAGAGGAGTGGATGTAAGATTCTTCTGAGGTTCTCCTGAGGTGTGTACTCAACTAAAACTACTGATACTTCAAAATAATCTTTCTCAAGTAAAATAAAGTACAATTTATTCAGATATGTTGCTATCATGACGTCAAGCACTACTGAAATTGTAGCCTATTAAAGTTTCAGGACTTCTTCTTGTTCATGCTGACCCCAAAATCAGCCGAGCTTGACACTTGATCAACAGTGTATAGTTACTTGACAACAGAAGAAATGCTACTCCTCATTAGGGTCACGCTGGAGGACAGTGAGTGAGTGGGCCATAAGTGGGGATTGTTTTGCGTCAAAGAAGGATTAGCCTGTCATGTTATATCTGATTAAATGAAGAGTCAAATAATTACACATTGTTGACAGATGCAGGGCTGTAAGCAAAGTTTTAGAAATACTGCAGAAGCATTTCCAGAGTGACTGTGGATGTTACAAAAATCATTCATCTTGAGTGAAATTGCATCTGTATTGGTTAGTCCTGATTTTGACCCATTTTAGCCCTAGACTAGACTTGATTAAGTCCTGGTTTAGATCAGTTTTATTTTTTAGTGCCATCTTAGATTTAGTCCCTGGTTTAGTCTTGGAGAAGACTTGGTTTAGTTCTAGGTCTAGTTCTGGTTTAGCAAAACAGTGTTGTCTGGGCTTCTATGACCTCAGAGTTTTGATATATGAAAAAACACAATTAATTTCAGACACGTTTAGTGTTTTTTTTTTTAATGCTAAAATCCATTGTTCATAAACAGCCAGCGTCAATGAAAACTAAAGTCCACAGATAACTTAAACAAAACCATGAATAAAAACATTTTCTTTCAAAAAAGAAATGTAAATAATACAAAATACATGAACACAATACAAATTACACAATTTTAACTTAAAATTTGGGTGAGGTCATGCAGGAAAGTACATTTTTACTATCAAAGTTTAATTACGTGTATTTCTGTATTTATTTCTTTTTCTGTACAAAATCACATATTTTGAGAATTTGTTCATTCATTTACATTATAGAAACAGCTAAGGAGACCTGTCTGCCCACACAAAAGACCAAATATAAAACAGAGTGTGTTAAAAGTAAAGGATCGACTGTACAAGACCACAAGGTATAACCATATCACATATTCAAAACGAAACAGAACAAAAATATTATTTCAGTGCTTGTAAATTGTTATTTAAGTTTGTAAAACCAGGCTTAACTGACTACATCCACACTAATGCTTTTAACATGCTAAGACTGGGTCACAATGCAACTTAAGAGTAAAACTAGAAAACTAAAAAGGAGTAAAATATAGGTTTACCGGCTGTTGGTCCATTTTATGTCCAGAATGTATGCCTTTATTTAACTGTAATCAATAAAAAACTATTCAAACAAAAACATGATTTATTTCTGTAGGACATGGCTTGAGATGGCAGTGCAGTTAAAATGTGTTCAGATTCATATTAGTGTGGATGTAGCCAAACAGCTAAATATTATTTACTCATAAAAAGACAAAACAATACAAGAATGTGAGAAATACAATGAGCTGCATTGTCCATAGTCAACCTCCAGTGAGTGACAGGGTCCACTGTAAACAAGTTCACTGGAGCAAATTTATAAAGAGTTGCTTTTTAGACATACTGCTCTTTCGGAAAGGTGTACGTCCCAACCCCATGCGGCGGAGAGGACAGTCCCGGGACAGAGGGGTACTTAAAGATGGCAGTGGTGTGAGCGGTAGGAGAGAAGGTGTTTCTCGGGGTGGCGCTACTGCTGCTTGTTGTCCCCGTGTTGGGCTGAGAAGAGTGGTACGGATGCTGGGGTAGAAATGTGAGCGGGGGGTTGATGGGGGGTGAATAGGGCTCAGGATAGTCCTCTTTGTTACAGGCCAGGCGGTAGCTCACATAATCTGCAGTGTTGGGAAGCTCTTCGTAAAATCGTCCTGAATGCTAAAAATAATGAATAAATAATAAATAAATCTACCTTAATAATTCTGTATTTGTGGATTTAATGGTAGATGTCTTTTTAGATTATACACCTGGATACCTGGATATCGTCCGGTCTCTTTCGCAGTGGCTGAGACAGTTTTCTGGACGGAGAGTCATTTCTGATCAATCAAAAGCATTGACAAATCAAAAATATTTTACATGATAAGGCATAACATTATATCCACCTGCCTAATATACAGCTCCATACACAACAAACTGTGATGGTGACAAGACATTTTTTGCTGAAAGTATAATACTCACGAAGAGTTGTTTTTTCGAGTTCTGATTTTGAGGATGAGGACGGTGATGGTGATGCCCAGCAGCACTCCGGCCGCCAACAACAGAGCAATGACACTGACAACGTCACTGGTGGCAATCTGTGGTAAAGGTTTGTCTATGAAATAAAACAGACTGATTAATATTCAGTTTAATCTTATATTGCAGTCTATACAATCTGCAGTCTGTACCAATGACACTAATGTCCACTGTAGCAGACCTCGTTCCAATGCTGTTAGTTGCATCACATACATAGGTCCTCTGTAGTGCATATGTTACTGGCCCTTTGAATATAAGGACATTGTCACGGATTTCAGCATTGTCCGGTATGGAGCCATTTATTCTGTAATAAACATAAAGACAATGGTAATGCATACATTGTAATTGTTTTTTAGTCTCTTATTTAAAAAAAAACATTGCCCTCACACTCTCCATTGATACAGTGACACAGAGGGGTTGGCGTCGGCCTGACAACTCAGCTGTACGTTCTCTCTGTTCACGTACCAGTTACCATCGTAACCGTTCACCGTCACTTCAGGTTCATCTGTAACACAACATAAACATTTTGAGCTTTTGAGCAAACCACAACCACATGTCAAGAAAACCACCCGTGAGGCCTGGTTAAGAGTTCAGTTCTAAATCACATCCACAAAATAGTAAATTTGTGTTTATTTCTCAAAGTCTGTTCTGGCAAATCACTCTTTAATGAGACAGAAGCTGATCATTTTAAAAGTATCTTTGGAAAAACAAGTCCCTTACATTGAATATCGAGGGTAACCCTTTCGGTGAACACCTCCTCGTTGTAGGTGGTGATGCAGGTCAGAGTCTCTTGGTGCGTGTCTTTGCTCGGGACCAGGATGTAGTCGCTTTGAACCGTGAACGTCCCGTCATCGTTTCTGTACTCTCTGGTAGACACCTCTCCCGGGACACGTGCCTCCCACCTGCACACATTAAACACTAGTAAGACTGCACGTACCCGACAGAGAGAAGTTAGGTTGTTTTTACTAGCTCAAACCTGATGGTCCCGGGAGGTTTGCCGTTTGCAGAGACACACGTTGCCACAGGTGTTTTCAGCTGTGACGAGCGAGCCACAAGCGTCGGTGTGGAGAGGGTCATCTGTGTTGTTGGTCGAACTGGGAAATATTCCAAATCAGTCATTAATAAAAAAAAGTGTGTTGAAGTAGGGCTTTGTATAGAAGATAATTCAAAACCTGTTGAAACATATTATCTGAAATAATATCCTGCATATTTTTCCCTGGATTGGATTATGCTAGAATCTAATACTGTACACTGAATTTTTGACATAGTGGCACCTCCAAGTCTGGTGAAAATGTAGTGTTGATTTTTTACTTAAGTGTGTTTTTCATTAAAAAAATCTACTTGGTTTAATTTGGTCACAACAAATAATCTCCATTCAAATCTATTCTCTGCTTCCTCTTCACTCACACTAACTTTCCCTCTTTCACTACATCCATAAATCTGTTTGCTCTTCCTCTAGGCCTCCTGTCTGGCAGCTCTAGCATCTTTTTACTTCTATATTTACTATCCCTGCTCTGTAGAAATGATCTCAGTCTGGCCTCTCTGATTTTATGTAAAAAAAAATTTAGGCTCGGCCGATATCGATCCTGAAACTGATATATTGTAAACTATTGTAGGCTGTGCTTTATGTAAAGGAACGTTAACTAACTATTAATCACTGAATGAACTGCTTTAATAGTGACAAAATGTAGTAAAAATAATTGACTTTTCTTGACCTTTTTGTACAACAGGACACAACATCGGCTATCAATATAGGCCAATACCTTTGTGAAAATCGGCCGATACTGATGTGCTACTGATGTGCCATGTAATAGAAATGGTTCCTTATTTAATTCGACACTTTGACAATGAACCTGGGGAGGTCAAAGACGATTTAACCCTAGACATTGCTCTCCTAATTTGAAACACTATCATCTCACCATAAACTGTGAGGTTGACTGAGTTTTCTCTGTTTCCTGCCGGGAATGTGGTGTATTCACAGATATACGTAGATTCGTCAGACAAACGCAGAGATGACAGGGTGATGGTGGTATCTTCGAGGTTGGGGGTTCGACGCCTCACAGCACCGTTTTTGAAGGTGACTCGGTCCCGGTACGGCGGCGCCACAGACACACCCAGAGACGGGTTCGCGATGGCCACATTCTGCTTCGTGCCATTCACCAATTTCTGCCACGTTACCTTGAAAAAAGTTAGGTCCGAGGTCAGGAGAGAAATGTAACTTTATAGAATTTATTACTGTTTATTGATTGTCAACAAAATACACTAGGAGTTAACTAATGTGTTAACCATCCTGAGACCCCTAATAAATAAAACAAAGATAGGCTAGTGATAATTAATTTAAATGAGATGTAATATGTTAACTTTGGAGTGAGTATAAAAAATAATAATAAAAAAAAAGTGATTGCATTATTTTACCCACAGTTATTCAGGGTTAATAGACTGTAGGTGAAAGGCCATGTATAATCAAGAAAAATATGTGTAACTTAATTTCTGTTTACATTTTTAGCATTTTCTTTTATTAGACATTATTATTTACTAACAAGGCTTTACAATTGGTATTTTTCAATTAAAAACAGCCAGATACCAAAGACAGTAAACAGCTTATATTCCTCATATGTCTAGGACAGTCCACATAATGTTAACAGTAGTGCCATTTCATCATCATGACATTTTTTTGGACTAATCCATAGATATTATATTATCTATAGTATTAAAAGCTTTTGATGAATTCACAGACCCAACACATTTTGAAACAAAGATTAGAAAATTCACGTTTACTGGTTCCAGTTACCTGTGAGATTTTGACCGGTGGGGAGCTGTTGATGAAGAGACAGCGTAACTCGACTTTTGACCCCGCAAACCCTGCCTTCTCATCATCCATCTCCACGGACTGTCCATTCACACCTATAGAGACATTATAGTAAAATTATTACATTAAGAATCTATAGCCTGATGAATGATTTATATAGAGACAATATAAAGGCAATGTGGGTCACCTTTAGCATATGTTTTAGGTAAGTGGTAATTTGTGTTGTATCACAAAATGCAAAGCGAGCACAAAGAGACAGATAGATGTGAGCAGCCAACAACCTCTGATAAAATAGTGAGAAGAATTTAGCTGTCCTTTAAAAATGAATTTAGGTTGTTTCATCTGATCGCTTACTTTGCATTTTGTAAACTGATGTCAATAAAATAGACTTTAGATTTAATCATAACAATTCTTCAAAGCTGCCGCCAATATTTGCTCAGTGCTGTACATAAGCACGAGATGCCACTTGACTTTGATCCGTCACAAGGTAAGTAACTAAATAATGCACTTGGCAAAGCTGAGGCAAGGCTGGCACGGTATAAGCTGTTTACATTCACCAAGCACACTGATCCGAACTGTCAAACATGATAGGTTTCATTGGCGTGAGAGTTGACATGAGGTCAGAGGTGAGGGATTACAGGGAGGTATAAATAAACAGTCGATTTGACTTAGTGATATCCTCAACGACCCATCACGTGTGTTTACTTGTGAGAATTGTACTGGTTAAGGTGGCAATTCAAATCCTAGTATGCGCTACATTCTGTGGGACAATCTGATTGCCCCAATGTTTCAGGGCCATCCCCAAAAAGAAACGTTCTTATGATGTACATACTAAGACTGTGCCGTGAGGTTAGGAACTTAAAGGAAGGGTCTGTCTCGGGGGCGTAGCATCAGGTAGGCTAGCGAACTCGTCTAAATCTTTTGCAGGTTTTTTAAAAGTCACAGTAAATATGAGCAAGAAGCAACTCTTCTAGTTAAATAAATAAATAATTTTTCAGAATTAATTTGTTCAGTCCTACAAAATGATGTTTATTAAAGCTGAGGTTTCTTAAAATATTGTTAAAAGCTAAAAAACAAACAAACAAACAAATAAAAAAACATCTATCTATTATTTTACTTTACTCCCTCACCTGGCCTCTTAAGCAACATCAAATCAGTTCTGTGGGATAGAGCCCTGACCAACAGCACACAAAACTCAGATTTGAGGTTGCCGTACAGGCCAGGGGAGGGACTAGAGTAAAACTTCATGTCTTATCTCCAGACTACATCTTTTACATTTTCTTACATAAAGCATGAATTGTAAATCTATACATTGCACCATTCAATACACTATTCATTTACAAACACAGCCCAAACAAAACCAAACTTTGACATTACAAATACAATTTTAGCCTACATTTACACACTAGCTAACCCACACATCTGGCTTTGAGGCCTACACCCAAATCACACAAAACAAGGACACCAGTAACAGGTTTGTGTCATGTTTTTATGAAGTCGTTGGTTCTTTTGGGGCTGGTTCAATAAAAACAACTAAAAAGAGTTTCCTGGAACATCTGCAACTGTCCATATTCATTTATATATTGGGCTAGAACTCTTGGACGTGCTTGAATGACTGCCCAACAGTTTATCACTAAATCCTCATTAAATCAGCATGGCAGCCCTCATTGTGCTCAAAACAAAACAACAATCATAGTTATTTCGGGTCAAAATAGCCACAACAATGGCCGCTCTAATTCTCATACATGCCCCAATGAACACAAACAAATCTATCAGGCAATGCACAATAACATCCCGGATCATGCCTGAACCTTCCTCTGGGGGATACACTTCATTTAGCAGTAAAATTATTTGCTTTTGGCTTTCTAGTGAGTCAGCAATGCACAAACTTAAAATATTGAAAATCTGCACACCGCAGAAATGCAGAAAAGTAGCAATTGCTTTCAAAATGATTAACAAGGGTATATTTGTGTTATGGTAAAATACAAAGTAATATTGTGATAAGTCTGTTGAATTTTAGCTCCACAAACTTGATTTCAACATCACTGATTTCAACATCAACCAGTCTTGGAAAAGGAAGAGATAGAAAGATGTCAGCAGCCTACAACCACTGACTAAATGATTGGTTGACTGTTAAATGTGACTAACACTCACTTTTTTGCATTTTGTAAACTGAATAAATACAAACACAGCACTGTATGTAAAATGAGACTGCACTGACCATAACAGTGTACAAGACCAGTGTAAATATGATCTATATAGCCAAAGGCTGTTTCCATAGTAATATTGTATTTTTAAAAACACAGTAAATGACAAAGTCCGATATGTCAATGCTAAGAGTGCAGGGGCATTGATTTATCTCTGAGCTGTCACAAATCACATGTAACACACTCCACTAAGTCTCTTTCATGCACCATGTCAAGGGAGGATGATGCAAACTGAACGTGAATCTTGTAACAGGCGACACAAAAGTAAGATAGTTGTTATTGTCTCATTTCATATTTTTTTTTAGTTCCTGGTCTGAAAGTTTTCTAAAATAGGAAATTGTTTCCTGGCCTCTACAGCAACATCAAATCAAAGTTTGTCTGTGCTACCACACCACACTATCTCCACAACTGCTGGTCAAAGTAGAAACCCACAAACTCTGATTCAATGTTTAGTTAGTTTAGTTAGTAATACTATATACTAATACCATATAGTTAAGCATTTCTTAAAACTGTATTTTTTAAAAAGGTTGAATAGAGACTTGTAAGGAGCCCTCTAACATAATGAACTACAAAAAAAGCACAGAATAAACCTTTATGGCACAAATTTAATAACTTAATACTAAAAAGGATAGCGTTGCATTAATACAGAAACCTCTATAGCCTCATCCAATCTTAAAAACACAACATGGAGAGTCTCATCTGCTCTCTTCAAACAATCAAATCACCCATTGACGTGGTTTACCATAACAATAACAGTAATAGATTCAGTGAAGTGTGTTGTGTGTAAGTCCAGAAGAGAGAAAGCTTATAACATTAGGAATATTAAATTGTATTGTTATTAAATTTGTGGTGCATGTATGTATTTTCCCTTATTTTGTTTGTTGGCATATCTCTTCTTCAAAACAGCTTTAGTTAGAATTAGTTTAGTTTGTTTTTTTACCTAAATATCTAAAGAAAACATTGTAATAATGTGTAAGTGTATGGGGAAAAAAACGTCAGAAATGAGCTTTTCAACATCTTATGAATGACTCAATAAAATCAAATACAGTATATATCATATGGGGGCAATCCTGCCTTGTTAATTTTGACTGTGTTGGCAACTGCCTTGTTTAAATACAAATATACTGTAGCTAATAAAGACAAAGCTTTACGGATATGGCACTTTGCACTTTGGGAAAGAGGTGAATCGTGTTTTAGTGGAGTAGCTTTACACATTGATAAACAGCCCCTGCACTGATCTGTATGGCCACTGAGCTGATTAGTGGCTTTGGACAAACTCACTTCCTGCTCGTATCTCTCCCACCTTCCTCCTGTCCTCTTTGAGCTCGCCTGCATTCTTCTATTGTTTTTAAACTCTGGGAAATGACCTCATGAAGATAATACTTAAATAGCAGCACACATGGGCAGGAAAAGGGCATGGGAACACAACATGACAATGGCTATATTGTCCGACTACCTGCAGGAGTGGACGGGTCATCCTTTCAGCACGAGGGGGACTTTTTTCACCGGATATCCGGCACAGCTGTTCACGTGTGATGAGTCATTTTCAGTAAGACAATGTATGGAACAAATAATAGAAAAGGGCACAGATACCTCTTCCAAGAAGTTTAATTTCTCTGCATTGTTTGTTTGTTGCTGGATTTGTTAGCAAATTAAGTAATGATTATGGGCCAATTAAGATATTATTAATATGTGAAACTAACAAGCCAGACTAAGTGGAGTGTAGGGATGCACAATGTGTCACAATGTAATATAATCGCAGCAAATACATTGTATCTCAAAATTATATTGCAATAACATTATGGTGTTTAATCGTCTGGCATAAATCATATATTATCAAGTCAAAGTTGCATCATGATTTCCATAATTTCATACTTTGGCCTCGTTTATTCTTAAATTTTGTAATTTAACTAGTAATAAAGGAACTATAGTAATATTCAACATGAGTTTTTTTCTCATATTGTGCAGCCCTAATGTGGTGAATGTCATCCAAAGTAAAATATATGCAAAGTCAAAACGCTAAAATCAAGATACAACCAATGCCTCTAGTCTAGCACCTCTAGTTCTAGCTCTAGACCTACTTTATCTATCTATGTTTAGCTTCTGGCCATTATCTTCTAGAGTCTACATCTGCAAAAGAAAAAGACTAAACCGAAAGAAAATTAAAACCCCAGTGAGAAAGAGGTTTAACAGTTTAATCTTTAGGTCATCAAATCTGAGATTGATCTGGGATTATACACTGCCCCTGTCTTCTGCCTCCTGATTACTGTACTTCATCTGAATCTGTCTATACAGGAAATTTAAGATGAAGTTATGTGGGACAATTATTTATCAAAATCAATTAATCAGAGCAGGGTCAGATGACACACTACACGTTTAAGTAACATATGGTAAGATATGCTTTACTGTCCCCATTTGAGTAGAGGGCGAGCGCAGAATCTTGGTCGTAATTATGGCATATATACTATGAACAGGCTCAGATAGTCCATTAGTCCATTTTATTTCCTTTGGTCTACAGCAGGGGTGTCCAAACTATGGCCCAGGAGCCAAGTGCGGCCCGCAGAGCTATTGTTTGTGGCCCCCAGGCTTACCTCTCAATTGGCTCAAATGGTCTTTTTACGGCATTTGACTCTACATAATCCAAGTCCACTATTCTGTGTGGTTATTGTTGAACTATAGAGGGACAAATAAGTGAATAAACCTGAACATAAGTGGTCTGAAAACAGATACAACTGAAGGGGACTTTTGGTGAAGCGAAATCGGTCACCTCAGCAAGTGGCTCTCCTCGGACATGTGGCCCTCAGTGAAAAAGGTTTGGACACCCCTGGTCTACAGCTTTCAAATATTATCCAATGAGTCCAAAGCAGAATGTTATTTTTACCCTGCCATGGTATAAAACGCCACCAACTCAAAAGGTACTCTCAAATGGGCTGTCTGAAACTGCCAGAGAGACATCCACTTGATTTTGAGTATAATCCAGAGTCCACAGCTGGAGGCCAAACACACAGACGCTACCATGCAGAAATAATCCAGCGCTGCACTCCACAAACAAACAGGCTTTCTATCCATTGCATCTAAACCTTTTGTGCCTGTCCTTTGGGAAGAATTGGCCCGACATTTTACCCTCCCAGTATCTCGCTCTCGGTTGATCTTCATTTATATGTTCATTTCTATAATCTGCCAAAACACAAATGCAGTAGTGGTCATCGTAATCCATGTGAGCTGGTTACTGAATGGGTGCCAAGTACATGACTGACTCCACATTTTTATGCAATAGAGATTACGTAAACCAATAAACAATGACAATTGACATTAAAGGGGCCATTATATGACTTTTCAAACCCTTTTTGCATTACTTTTGTTTACCTCCAGATTATCATTTATTATTCTATCATTTTTAATTGGGGGCTTTCTCTCTGCTGAAAAAGTATAAATTAGGTGCACTCTGCTATCCTCACTACTATAGCCAATACAAACAACAGAAAAAAGCAAAAAGATAAGGATTTTTCTACTAAGCTCCTTAGTAGGTCAACGCCTCAGCATGATTACTCAAAGGTATATTTATGACAAAGAAATAACTGAAACATTACTTACTCCCTGCAGTTGGCATATATATTTAAAGTTGTAATATGAATGTCTATTTACCTTAAAAATACCATTATAAAACTATAACTTGCCGTATTTCAGCATATCCGCCAATACTTTTTTGCCGTCTTATCAACCTGATGCCAGCCAACTTTTGCTGACAGCTCCGACGTGCCACGACGTGCCCAAATCTAAAGGTATTTTTTACCCCAGCAGCGACAGTGAAGCGGTTGTGGCCTTGGCAGCGATTGCGTTGTTACACCCTTCCTGCTCCCAGTACAGTGCTAATCCGTGCCCTTCAACAACATGACAATCCTACTACACACGCCACACAGCACACACAGACACACACACACAATACGCACACAAAAGCAAATTGCTGTTGAACAAGCAAAAGGGGTTAGGTTTATCACTGACCACTGCCTGAATAAAGCAATCACAGCAGATGTCACACACAAGCTCAATATGTCCGTATGGTGTCACAGTTGTTAATGTCATTACGTACTAATGTAGACCAGGGGTTCTCAAACTATGGTACGGGGACAACTGGTGGTACGTGGCTTGTGCTGACTTTTGTAGCTGACTTGAATTTGATGCCTGGACTATTGTTTAAACTGGTTTAGGAACATCTTAACCTTGATGCACCCTTTAGACCTGGTGTACACATGGTTAGTCCTGGTTTAGTTAACTGGTTTAGCCAAGTTTTTTTTTTCTTTTTAGTGCACATTTCTAATCAAGGTTTAAAAAAATGCTTTGTCCTGAGTCAGTTCTAATCCAGGCTCATGATAGTTTGATAAAATTGTCCTTTACTAGAAAAAGGTATATCGATTAGCTACAATGACTTGAAATTTTGACTAGTTTATTTACCTATTAGACCTAGTTTGACTTGGTTTAAGATATTTCTGACTGGTTTTAATGTATCTTTTTTTCAAGAAAAACATCTGCCAAAGAAATAAGAAATTCCACTCATAATAAGACAAAAAAATTCCTTGTGCACGTCGGTCCAATAAAGAAAAAACATATTTTGAAACCAGTCAGAAATACCTTGAACCAAGTAAAATAATCAAAATAAAGCCAAACTAAAAAGAATGACTACAATTAAGATTAATATTCTGATTCATTTTGCAGAGAAACCATTTTATGAAGTAGTATGGGTTATGTGTATTAGACCGACTGATCTCACCCCACATTTTTCATCTACAACTCTGATGCCAGCTGTAGTATATTTGTTTGGCCGGGGCTTATAGTGATTACAGGCAGCACCTGTTAACAGTGGAGTATGAGTAAGTCCATTCATTCACACAATTGTTACAATGGTCAGAGGTGGAAGTGCCATGTGAAGGTTGGGCCGAGTATGGGGTTGAGTAAACACCTGCTCGGACCACAATTCAACCCAAAAGCTGTTCAATTATTCTGGTCAAATACAGTAGAGGACTGGGTCAATTCAAAAAGAGGATTTGTCCAATGCATCTGTCACCACTCAATACTGCATTATTAAATGAGCTTTGATTAAAAATGACAATGTACAGCAGTTATATTTGATGTGATGCTCCTCTCGCATAAAGATTTTTTATTCTTAAAGCAAGAATATCTCTACAGTCATATCGTGAGTGACAACAGGACAAAACTGACCACCACAAAATATTAGCCCCCCCGTTCAAGAATATTTTTGTTTGTGTGTGATTCTTGCAATTTACTAGGCTATCAAATATCAAACTTTTCAAATTGTACTATCAAAATATGTCTCCTTTAATTGAACCAAGACCCCCTAAAGAATGTATTAACAACAATTAGCTTTAAGTTGTTGCCATATAAGTAATATAAACAAGAATTACACCTTATTACATTCACAAAGCTCAGAAATATAAATCAGAGCCAACAGACCCTCTGAATAAACCTACCTGTTATGAGACAGCCTGCTACCAGAAAAATCCACAGTCTTTTATGCTCCATGGCTGGATCTCAGATGCTGTCGTGTCTTGCTGTGAGTTAAATTCCCACGCACCGTGCACTTTGTGTCGGACCAAACTGCAGCTCAGTGAGTCAGGGTCCTCTGTGCTCCATAGAGGCGCCCAAACCCCGCTCTGCGCGCACTCAAACTCACGCACCTTGTACCAAAACACTTTTTCTTTCTCTCCAGACTTCTTTGTGGTCCGCTGCTGAGATGCAGTCCCTGTCCGCTCGAAGCTTGACGGGGATAAAGCAGCTTAACTCGTGGGCAGATTATTTCCGAGATAGCCTATACCCCAGTAGTCCTGACCGACAACTAGCCGTCACTGAGAGAGCTGAGCTGGGCGAAGCATCAGTGGCCGTCTAGTCCGCACATTAGAAAGGCGCTGTCAGGCTATTTTAACACACTCAATAGACGCAGATAGGGGCCAGTACAGGGGCGTAGCTAAACAATTAGCGTCAAAATCCCCCTTCACATATAGCACATGCAGGCACCAAGTGGACAATTTAAAGGGATTAGCTCTTGCCTTTATTTTATCGTCACTTTTCACAGAAGTTAGAATAAAGTCCCTTATCAAATCACTGGCCAATTCACATGTGTTTATAGGCACATCTGGTTGGGACAAATGGTAAATATATGCAGTTTAAGATTTCATTTTCAAGTTTTGTTTATGTTTATGGAGAGCCCCATTATCATCAGCAACGGGCTGCGTCAGCTATTCTTCCCGGGGTCAATTTCCATCAGAAAACCACAGTTTACATGTAACCCTACATATAGAAATACACACACACACACACACACACACGCACACACACACACGCACACACACACACACACACACACACACACACATACACACTAATCTATTAAATCTAAATGTGGTTATTTTTATAGAATATTTTCAGTTGCTTCTTAAAAATGAGCAGTGCGTTGTTGTTGAATGTTTTGCGGGAGTGAGTTCAAACAATGCACAAGTAATAATCCATAAATAGGCTACTGTAAATACATAATGCTGGTTTAAAATATTTACTGCAATATAAGTCAAATAGTGAAGAAATCCTCTTCAATTTGAAAATATGATGTGATTTCCAGTGACCTCTAGGTGGCGACAAATCTTCACTATACATAAAACAGTTGATGACCATGCTAGAAAATTCCATGGTGTTCTACGGCAGTCTGTAACAGTGTCCTAGTGTTATGGTGTAGTCTACTCTGGGCCATAAATAGCACTATATTGTGAAGCTGGACGGAGAGTCTGTGCAATAAGAGAGAGGTTTAAAAAGTGCCGTCCAAAACAATGAAAGTCTGATATCTATGAGACATTGTGCCGCTGTGGTGGTAAAACTGATGACCTATGTTTTGTCTCGTGACGATGCAGAGGAGAAAAGCAAATCAGCATTATTCTCCGGTCCAGCCATATCCCTCCCACCGCCTCTGTTTCTGTCCCAAATCATTTCAGAACAAGTGAGATGCTCTGCGGTGCTGGTGTGTGCTGAGGCAGGCTCTGGCTGTTTGCTACGCAGCTGAACAGGCAACAACATCCCTACAGCTTTGACAGTATCCTATAGAGGTAAGACTTCACAGGGATGCTTGACAGGAATAGCGAGACAGGGGATGCAGAATGACTCGCAAAAGACAAATGTAGACATACGTATGCAGAATATATGGAAGTCACGTCTGGATGTATACATATTGTAGGCTATGTAATGCTCAAATGTCAATGTCATTGTAGCTTTTATTTCCATTCCATCAGATTAGACTTTGTTGTTGTCTGTTAAAATTGATCAACCCAAATGACCTTGTTTGAAAGGTGTACATGAATTATTACGTATATACTGTATGCAATGCTCAAATGTCAACCAATGTCATATCCTATAGTTACTCTCATATAACCCACTTTGTTTGAGAGGCATTGGTTGTTTATTTATCTGTCCTGCCACGTTTTTATAGTTCTGGTCAAGTCTTGGTTTAGTCCTTGCTTACACACGTTTTAGACCAGATTTACTTCAAGTTTAGACCTGTTTTTGTTTTTTTGAGGATTCTCAGTGGGCCACTCCACCTTCTGGACCCTGCCTGAGGTTATGCCCCTGTTTCAAAAGTCTATTTTCTTCTCTCTCATAGGTAAATACAAGCTTTTCACTATGTTCAAAATTCTTCTTGTCTATGGAGTGCTGGGAGGTATGTATATACAGTACAGACCAAAAGTTTGGATACACCTCATTCATTCAATGAGTTTTCTTTATTTTCATGATTATGAAAAGACATGAAATCCCACTCATTAACCCTGACAGGGCACACCTGTGAAGTGAAACCCATTTCAGGTGACTACCTCTTGAAGCTCATCAAGAGAATGCAGAGTGTGTGCAAAGCAGTAATCAGAGCAAAAGGTGCTACTTTGAAGAAACTAGAATATA